>CM019181.2:10798649-11060496 GCA_009739505.2 Apolygus lucorum | reverse complement strand
TGTGTCTGTCTGTCTGTCTGTCTGTCTGTCATGAATTCCTTGTAACGCGCATAACTATACGAAGTTACTGTCCGATTTCAATGAAATTTTCAGGGATTGTGCGGGTTGGTGTGTAGACGGTCCCCTATGAAATTCATCATCCCCGGACTGATAGAAGCGACTGCGCATGCGCAAACGTGAATTCCTTGTAACGGCCATAACTTCTACATTTTCCATCCGATTTCAATGAAATTTTCAGGGATGTTACAGATTAGTATTTAGATGGTTTCCTATGAAAATCGCCACCTTCGGACGGATAGTAGCCATTGCGCATGCGCAAACGTGAATTTCCTTGTAATGGCCATAACGTCCACTTTTTCTACCCGATTTCGATGAAATTTTGAGGGATTATGCGGATTAGGTTGTAGATGGTTACCAATGAAGATCACCACCTTCGGGCTGATAGTAGCCACTGCGCATGCGCAAACGTGAATTTCCTTGTAACGTCCATAATTTCTAAATTTTCTATCCGATTTCAATGAAATTTTCAGAGATGTTACTGATTAGTATTTAGATAGTCCCCTATGAGAATCACCACCTTCGGACTGATAGTAGCCACTGCGCATGCGCAAACGTGAATTCCTTGTAACGGCCATAACTTCTACATTTTCCATCCGATTTCAATGAAATTTTCAGGGATGTTACAGATTAACTTATTTTGATGTTTTGAGGTTAACTACTATGTATCGGATCATCTATACAATCGGGTTATGGATACGAGGAAGCTATGTGCCACACCCACTTGGCAGACTTTTTTGATTTTGTGGTGGGAGGAAAAACGGAAAATCGTGCTTAATATTAGAAGAAGTGCTAGAAATGATATGGTGGATAATGATGATGGTGGGGGGCGGGGGCGGGGGGAGGATCACTATTTCTTGCTTGCAATACTTAATAAATTACATCGAGTGAACAGTTTTTCCGCTTACCAACTGTTATTAATTGACCCAATGCTTATCCATATATGGGACGTTCGCTGGAATGCATGCATTACTAAACAATATGTTTCCTATTTCCTTTCATGTCGAGCAAAAATTCTACACAATGAAAACTGAGGATCTGGCGCACTTTATCCTCCCATAACCACACACCTTGTCAACTAAGAAAGGCAACAAACTATGAATCTCTTTCATTTCGTTTGCAAGAGAAACCTACCTGAGTTAGATCGGAAGTCTTGTTGCCCAAACCAGGTGCCTCTTTACCCGAGTTGTGAACGCCTTCAGTGAGACTCTCGAGTCAACCGTTATTGCGTAACTGCGTTGCAGTTTTGCCTAACCAATCAATGTAGGGGCTACCATCCCCAAGACCATCCCCAATCCGTCGGCCAGCAAGCAACCATCGTGGCGTTCGTTGGTTTCTTATAAGATGCGAACTGTATCTGCAACCACGAACCTTCTGTTCAACTGTCCGAGAATCAAAGCTATTGCCTGTCCATTTTTGGAAAATGTACTTGAAGAATCCAGGACATGGGAAAGATGGACTTTCCAAAAGAGTCATCAGGCCCAGGCATTATTGCCACTGTAGGTGACCACCAAATTGTTGGTCTAGGTTCAAAGTTATTGAGAATTCCGTCATGATGAACGTATTAATGGTTTAAATGATTATTATAGAACTTAATTAATAAGTCTGAATAACGCTCGAATGGTAGAATGCACTGGTTGTGATTACAAGGAAAGGATCTTCTGAGTCTCTTCACCAACGAATTTAATTGAGGGCCAGGTGGAACTCCAGGTGGAACTGGAAAGTAGAGCTCGGGAGATATATAACAGATCGAGTTCGCCAAACAGTTCGCAAGTGCTCGCGAATCTTGTACGATCGGGTTGAACGCACGCTATCGGAAATGAAGACTTCTCACGGAGTTATTTTGAGTTTGACGGCGTTGGTTGCAGCCATAATAGCAGCGAAAGGGCCTCCTCAGTGGCGTAAGTGTCTCTGAATTCCAATAATTACCATTTAAGAGTACAAAAATATACTAGCTAAGTAGTTTGAAAGGTTTGTGCGGACTTAACAGATGGAAGTTGGAAACCACATGACCAGGATTGATCGTACGTTTCCCCTTATTCATTGCGCCCGCTATATATTTTGCTTTCGAGTCTACCAAAGTAGTGGAAGCTTTGTTTTCACTTTTCAAGGTTGAAAAAAAAAGTTCTCCGAAATCGAAATTTCCACTCGCGTTTTACGTTTCAGACCTGAAAAATTTTGACTCCGTGTGTGCCTGCCTGTCTGTCTGTGTGTCTGTCATGAAATCCATGCCACAACCAAAACTTGTACGATTCTCGTCCGATTTCAATGAAACTTTCAGGGATTTTGCATGTTGCTGTGTGAATGGTCTCCTATGAAAATCATTACCACCGGACTGAAAGTAGCCGCTGCGCATGCGCAAACGTGAAATCGCTGCCACAGCCATAAGCTCTATAATTCTAGTTCGATTTCGATGAAACTTGCAGGGATTGTGTGGGTTGTCGTAATTCTGGAACCGAAGGAAATTGAGGAGATCAACATGGAGGCCACAATGCGTTAAATGAATTGTAAGGTAAATTGAAATTCCACTGCTAGCAATGTTAAATGATACAATACCTACTTTACTGGATGAAGCTAGGTATGTTGTATTTATTACTATTATTAAGCTAGCCAAAAATCCAAGTTTTTTAGTTTACCGCTGAATCAGGAAACTAAGAGTACGTAATCAACGTACGTAATCAACACTCGCGTTCATGTGTGTTAATAATTTCAAAGTCAACTCCATTCAAAGGTAGATTATTCAGAAATGTTGACCTCATTGTACAGAACATTGAGAGACGGGTTCGATAGAAGGAATACTGGTTTGCTTCCATCTACCATCTTGTTGGAGACCTTACTTATTAAGTGACCTTTGTAGTTGTACTAGAAGGACAACATAAATGTTTAGAAAAAAATAAATAAATAACGAGGAGTGAAGTGATGGCTCAGGTTTTTTAATTTGTTTTCAGCCTCCGTTCTACCAAGGTGTTCTATGGATGATCCACAATTCGAAAAATGCTTGAAGAAGGTCACGTCTCAAGTTCTCACAAGAATGGCAAAAGGTAAGAGAGTTCATTTTCGGTTTGATGTAATACGCAATGTTTTTACTACAAATTGATGCTGTAAGCGATTAGTGATTTCAAATTCGGATTAAGCGCCTTTGAAACTCGACAGCTGATTCTGATTTAGAAATCCCCTTAAATTTGCCGTAAAACGGGTGAGGAGATTTGGCGTGGAGTCATAGTTGTTTTGGCGAGGAAGGGATCTCAGACCATGGTTTTTTTTAATGTTAATATTTCTTTGCCATCAGTTAGTGTTACTAAACATATATAAAGCCAACTTGATTATATTTATACTATGAACAATAAAACATTCAATAAGTGTTTGTGCAAACACCACTTTAGTATCCCACACAAAAACTAATAGTATAATGTAATATACTATTCAGTATATTATACTGAATTATTTGTAGACATTACAACCTGATCAACATTAGACCAAGGATTTGTTGAGTATCAGTGCTCGGAACGGAGATCCGCACTCCCAATAATGGGATAATATCTCTCTTGGCATATCACTTTTTTTGAAACTCGAAACAGCCCAATAGACGGAGTAATTTTCATATTATCAAATTGAGTCAATATAATATTTATCTTTCTAGATTTACTTATGTAAAAATGATAATAATGATAAACCCAAAGTGGGAATTTCACTCTACGAATACCAATCAACATGAGTTCAAGAAATCAACAAGAAGAGCTTCTCGCCACTACGAGAATGTACGGTCAACATGGGACTTATCTTCGAGGCCAAGCCCCATCAATATCGCTCGTCTCTCTCTCTCTTTCTCTCTCTCCAAGAATTCAATTATACCACCTCTCCAGGCCTTCGCATCAACGGTTTTGGTATATCTCACATTGTCGCCTTTCTACAAACAAAAATCACAATAGAAAAAAAGTAAAGTAAACAACCATATCAGGTTGGATTTTCGTCCGACTGCCATTCCTGGTCTTCCATAGGGAAGATCAAAATTTGTTCTGATGATTTACCTCTTGGCTTCCCATTGCCTCACTGCCCTGGGTTGGGACGAGACAGGCGATGAGAGCCCCGAAAAACGCACGCTGCTGGCGATGAGCCTTGAACCCACGATCCCCGCAGAGGTCGGTCCAAAGTCCGCCGCCAAACAACGTCGCCTCAACGACAGTAGCCACCCCGCTGACCCCCAAAAATCACAATAGTGGAGCACCTGATGTTCTTTATTCCTCTCATATCAATTTCGAACATCATCCTCACTTCTTCAGGCATAGCAATCCAAGGAACAGAAATTCCAGCATCTTTAAGCCTTCACAACTTCACTCCCCAGAGATCGAAGACCACCTGCCTGACTCACTGCTGTATCTCTTCTGTCTGGACCTCATCTGACCGAATATGCTCGCTGTTCCTAAAGCCGCGTCCACACTTGCAACATTCGGGCGCTCCGAACCTTGCTCCGATCCTCCGATCCGAACAACTCAACGAAATCTCACCAAACATCGCAGCGCTCCGAACCTCGCTCCGAACCTTGGGAGGGCGATCGGAAGAATCGAGCGCTCCTCAGTCATGGCATCTCAACTTCAAGTGGCCGCAGCTGCTTATATAGTGATGGATTCCATTTTTAAAAAGAAGAATAGAAAATAGCGTCGGTGGACCACAAAGTTCTATTTAAATCTTGATACAACGTAATACACGAGAATGAAGTAAATACGAATGTACCTACTGAACTGTAATATTGTTAAAGAAAGTTTTTTGATCTTGTCTACAAACAATCCATATAATGATTTAACTTTTTTTAATCTACAAAAAATATCGTGGTCATTCATCTAATCTTCCAGTCACGCAGTGTGCACTAAAGTGCAAATTTTAAAAAAATGATGTTGAGATTTTAGAACATTTGATAGGGAATTCGGAAATTAACAGCACTTTGAGCTAGTTCAATTCTTTTCAAATTTAGAGATAGATTATACCTCTGCCAGTGCCCATGCTCCTTGGTCGGAGCAAGGTTCGGAGCGGCCGAATGTTGCAAGTGTGGACGCTGCTTTAGAATCTGTCCTTCGACGTGCGACCTCACTTCAAATACTCATAGGTATGGGTATGGGCCCATGAAAAAAAAAAAAAAAAAAAAAAAAAAAAATGCAAGTCAAACTTTCCATACTTACTTATCATACCCCGATTTCCTATCAACATTCAGCCACTCATTGACCTGGATTCCTAGTTGGAATACCTCTACATGATGTAGACTACATCGTCGGGTCCGTATTGGAAGCCACCACTCTTGATTCATCTACGCACCGAATCAAACCAGAACTACCTACTATTCAATCAAAGTCATCTGAAGGTTGAGCGATCACTTCATTCCATAAACACCTGATCAACAATGTTCATATTTGCAATAATGCAAATATGAACATAAAACAGGTACTCGGCGACCGACTACCTCCCACCGAGGAATATAAATACATGGTCTTCGTTCATTGGTAATGCAGTTTTTTATGCAGTTTACATTGCATTGAGTAGGAGTGCCCCACAGAAGTTCGCTATTAGCGTGAATGTTCCAAGAAGCGGATTTTGCTCCCAAGGTGTTAACAATAGAGATTGTGCCAGTCGACGTATAGATGGCCCCCTATAATTGGAGTTGGGCACTTAGAGTTGGGTACTTAGAGATTGATGTTTGAAGATATTATGCATCGGATGATCTATGCAGTCGGGTTATAAATACGAGGAAGCTATGTGCCACAACCCATGGCAGACGTTTCTATATTTCTTATGTAATATTATAAGGTTATTCCAAATCTTTTCATCCTCTACAGGGATGCCCATGCTCGGGATAAGGCCCTTGGACCCTCTCAGTAATGCGAGCTTCACTATGGTAACCGGCAATGGTCCAATTTCCCTGACAGTCCACACAAACAACGTTGCCATCTCAGGACCTTCCAAAGTTCAGATGAAAAAAGTGGGGTGAGTTTATCATCTTGATTTGTACATATTGCACGATATAAAACATTGTACTCTCCCCATGTATACCTTCGTACTCAGAGTTACTTACCTATAGTGTACATAGATAAATAAATTTACCTATGCATAAATAGACACAACCTTCGACCTCTGAATGTCGATTTTTCTGTTGATATTTAGTTCAACCCTAAGTAAATTTGAATTAGTACACAATTTAGGAAATTGTCTTGTGTATTACACCAAAGTAATCGATTAACTAGAAATATACAAATTTTTGTAAATGATGGATGAGTGTGAGAACGGAGTGACTGTACAGTCATTATGACAAATTTGCGAGTACAAGTAATAAGTTGCTCAGACTAATTTATACATCGTGATCACATTTGTTACAGTTACGATAAGAAATCGTCAATTTTCTGGGTTGAAGGACTGCACAAGCATGTAAAAATGGCTGGGAACTACCATATGAAGGGAAACATCCTTGTTTTTCCCATTGACAGCACGGGAACTTTCGTATTTGAAATCTGTAAGTTGTATACTCCAAAGTCAAATGCCCCGAACTCTGTAATTCCTAGAACTTTTGGTTAAGGGTTGAAAATTTCCGAAATAATTTCGTGATTCTCTACAACATGACTGTGTAACAAATTTGGAGTAGGTATACCAGGTATACCGGACGTATTTATTTTAAAAATGCCCTAGTTTTAGTTTAATTTAGACCAAAATCGCATCAGAAAGCAATTATATTGACCCACTTAAAAGGTGAATAAATTATTTAATCGTACACCTTTTAAAAATGTCAAACTTTGAATTTGTAGATAAATCTAAACCAGAGTTTTACGGAAATTTTTCTGAATTCATTAATTCGAAAATTTACCAGTTGGGGATGCAGACAAATTGTTACCGATTGAGAAAGTTTCAACATACTCTTCCTGATACTGATCAAGTTACATGTTTGTTGAAGGGGGACTGGATACTTCATTTTTGGCGCGATTTTCTTGAGAACAATAATATTTACAAGATGAGGGGATGGGAGGTTTTGTTTGGATTTCCCGGTGGTTTTAAATGAAATGACAACGCTAAGTAATACATCCGGGGAGTTCCTTGAGGATGAATGCTGTTCTCGATGAGTAGGACCTCCTACAGGTGAGTACTTCTACGAGCTTCAGCTGGAAGCCAGGTTGGACGTCCGGTTTTGATCAATGCGAAACTCATATTTTGTTATCTTTGCTTTCTGATAATTATGACGTAGAGACGAATCAATAATTGAAACGAAACATGAACTGGAAAAATTCAAAGGGTGGATCTATGGCGTGTGACACTTGCTGTTCTCAGGAAATTGTGAAAGGAATGAAATAAATCTTGATATTAACCCTTATTTGCTAGTGTGAATTTCTATATGGTCATTGCTAGTGTTACGCCTTTCGGGCGTAACGTTGCATTAAGAGTGAGAAGGTGGGCTATGCAATTTTCTATGTATATCATTGCATTCTGATGAAGAGAACCTCATGATGACCCAGGGACGATAATGCTGCGTTGATTAGTGAGAATGAAGGAGGAGGGGAAGATGAAATTCAATATCAGCAACTCTCACATTATTTGTCTTGAAAAGGTTGAAGGACAACTTACCGACTGATCTATACATTACTTTTTTCCACTCATTCCATAAATAAAATAAGGTCGTTCAATGAAAACTTTGGCAGTTACAAACAATAAATTCACATCAATTTATTAGAACAACACAGTAATTTTTGACAAAATCAATTCCACTAAAAGGAATAATTGACTCTAATACCCATTATTTCAAAAGTAAATTGACTATCTAGAAATAGAACAATTGAATTGCCAGCAATAGAACATCCCTTCAGAGGAACTCACAATGGGTGCGGTGGGGGGGTGTCACTGTTACCAATGGGAGGTCCCTCTGAATGACGAATTGCGCCTCCCGAGCGTATAACTAGCAAATAAAGGTGGATAAATTGAACACTAAGAGAACGGGTAGAAAGGTGATCTCTATAAAATATCCGGTAAACTGTTAACTGTTTATATTATGCTACAAGAATAACTGCGTTGAACATTACATATCTGTACTTATGTGTAACTAACAATATTTATTATTTTTAAAAAATGCAGGGGAAGGATTTGCCAATCATTCTCTAAAAGTTGGGACCACCACCAAAGATGCAAATCACGGAAAAATTGGTTTCACGATGAATACTATAAAAGTGCAGAAAATCAATGTGAAGGACACCACATTGGGCACAGAAGGAAGTAAGCTTTCGTATATGTTATTGTGTTCATTTAAAGTTCACTCGACAAACCTAACTATAATTATTTTTATTTTTTTATTTATTTGGAACCTTGAGGTGTCATATCCATATACATAAAACGCCAACCGTACGTACGTATGTCTTTTTTTACAAATCTACAATTTTTTGCCTGCTTTTAGCAGGCTTTTCAGCTAGTAAATAATTAATAACAAAACTATGACTTGTGAAACAGAGATAAAGCTCTCAGTTGGTCGAACATAATATGTTAATATTATTAAATAATATTAATTATAATATTGTATGATAATAATATTATATAATAATAATTGTATAATTAAATAATATTATTATGTTTTAATACAAAAATTCAAGGCCATATAATATATGGTCCATAATATGGTCTTGGTTGGAGTAGACAAACGGAAGGTAGGTAGTAGAAAAGTCGAATTCTGTGTCTGGACGGACCTCAGTACCGAGCGAAGCAAGTTAGGTTATAAATTCCGAGTACTTTTGTAGTACTTTTGTACTAGTGGTGTTTTGTCAACGACTGTTATGCGACCTTTCTCTAGAGAACAATGTTCATTATCATGTCATGAATTTTCTTAGGTAAGGTTCTGTTGATCCTTCCTGTCTTATAATTATTCAACGACTTCAAAAAACATGAAAGCCTGAAGAAGGAGGGATCTCAATTCATTGGGGCTCCGAGTCTACCAAGGTGGCGGAAGCTTTGTTTTAATTTTTCAAGGTTAAAACGGAAATGTTCTCCAAAATCTAAATTTCAACTTGCTTTTTACGTTTCATACTTTCTAGGAAAATTTTGGCTTCTTGTCGGTCTGTGTGTCAAAAAGTTCCTTGTAACGGGAGATGTTCGATTTTGAAGTAATTTTCAGGGATTGAACGGGTTGGTGTTTAGATTGTCCCCTATAAAAATCATCACCCCCGGATAGAGTGCAGCCTCTGCGCATGCGCAAACTTAAAGACCATTAACAGCCATAATTCCTACGTTTTCCAACAAAATTCGATGACAGTTTCAGGAATTGTGCGGGTTATCGTGTAGATGGTTCCCCATGAGGGTAGAACAAGGTACCTGGAGATTGATGTTTTGAAATGAGCTACTACGCATCGGATCATCTATACAATCGGGTTATGAATTTCGAGGAAGCTATGTACCACACTCACTTGTCAAACGTTTCTCTATCTTGAATAATCTTTTTGATGTTTCTTTCTTTGTCCAGGCAATGCAGTAAACGCACTAGTGAACGAAAACTGGGACGCGATCAGCGGAGCTCTGTGGGGCCCTATGGAACGAGTGATACGCGAATTGTACGGTGCAGCGTTGAAACCCTTGACGAAAAAGTTCACTGCGAAAGATTTTTTCCCTCCAACGCTCACCGGACGAATGGCGACGGAAGAAGAATTTCACAATGAAGAGAATGATGAACCGGTGTCTTATTCGTATAGTATACATTACTGATCTTGTAAATTGCCATTTGACCAACAATTGATCGATGTTCTCTCCTCTCTTCAGAAGAACGTTCATCCCATGAGTCTGTGAGCTATAAATTATTGCACAAATCAACTAATGACGAATAAATTATTTATTTAATTTATATATTTATTGTGATTCATAATAAATAAATATTTCAAAACTTATCTTGTTTTCTTAACGTTCATAATTATGTTTCCTCCGTCCATTTTAATTTGATTTGAATTATTTAGCATTGATATTCTTATACATTATATGCTATAAATTATCACATAACCTGTCAGCAGAGGTAGACAACTTCCTATGATAGATAGTAAAATAGATGATACTAATGACTGACTAAAATACAAGATTAGTACACTGTAGATAGTAGTGAACTGTAGTAGTGCACAGTAACTGTAGATTTGAGTCCATCAATTACTGATAAATGCCATGTAAAGCGCTCACGGGTAGAATTTAATTACCACTTAACTGTGAAATGAAAAGCCAAAATTTCAGCGTGCCACTTTAATAATTTAAGGAAAAACCTGAACATTTCGGATACATACAAACCAGCTCTAGGATAACGACAATTTTCCGATTGCTACAGGTGAGAAAAGTAACGTAAAGCCAAACACTGAATTCGTACAATCGGTTTTTGAGTTGGACAAGGAGGATTTTCCGACATTTCCGAGGATTTTCGTATTGCTACCGGTGATAAAAGTAACATAACACCAAATGTTGTGTGCATGGGCCGGAAAAACTGTTTGTTGTTATTTTTAATCTGAACTAGACCTCATTCTGAAAATTTTGACACCAATCGCCACCTTCTAGCGTGAGAAGACATTTTTCTACGATTTTTCAAATTTTCGAATGTTTATGAAGTCAAATTGGGTCCCGCCCAAAACTTTGAAAAACCATAGAAAAGATCTAATCATACAAAAAGAGAATGGCTGAAGTCGAAATTCTCAGGGTGAAGTCTACTTTCGATTAAAAAAAAAAAAAAAAATCAGGCCTCATTTTTTTCAATCGAGTTTTGACTTTGACAAGGGTACCTTGAAGTTAATAACACTCAATTTAGTGAGACGTTAATAATAATAATTTTATTTTTTATTAAAAAGAACAATAAAAGCATCGGAGCTGAAGCAAAATATGTTTAGTTTAGTCCGTCATCTGGTAAGGATTTCTCACAAAGTACCCAAAAGTATAAAATTTACATAAATATTTGGAAAGTAGTCGCATTTTTTCCTGCAATCCTCTTATTGTGTTGTCAATGGGAATCACGCCTCATACCTGGTTTACTCATAACCAGTTATGAGTTGTCAGCATGGTTAGAAAATTATAAACTAACATGCTTCTAATAGTTGAAGCTACGAGTACGTTCGTTTATCAATATGATCACATGCATGATTCTAGATCACAAAATAATGAATTTGAAAAAAATGTATACCAGATTAATCGATACGTTGAGAAGTGAAGTGAGAGACTCAGATCATCAACCTAAGAATAGGAAAGTTCCATATCGATTGACGTAAGGTGTCAAAGACGTTCCAAAGAAAGTGAGAGGACGCACCAAAACTTGACGTAGACCCAAATCAAACGCCTACCATTACTTTCTTTGCCTAAAGTTATAGGTAGATGCGTGTGTTAAATCCATGTTCTTATCATCAGACAAGGGACTCAAAGATTTCGCCGTGAAATATAACCATTGTTCGGGTGGGATGCGTAAGGCCGCGATAAACATCTACGCCCTATTGTTAATCGCGTGACCGATCCATCATCGTAGTTTTCTAGTTAACCCCTTATCACTTCTCCAACTCCATTTACGATTCCCTAATAGTTTTCTCGGGATCTTCAGGGGAACTAGAAAGTAGGAAAGAGCTTATAAAACTCCGAGGACACGGATGATCCGCAGTTTGACTGTTGTCACCAAGGGCAGTGTCGACTTTTTTGGGTGACAATAGTCGATCCCTCGAAGATATCAGGCTATGAAGACGTCCTACAAGATCCTTCTATTTTGTGCATCGTTGGCAGTCACCATCATTGCCTTCACACCACAATATTATCTCTGGCGTAAGTACCTGCAGATGCACAAACTAATTATCTGTTTGTAACACCTCTATTGCTCGTAAAAGTAAGGAAAAAAAATTAAATAGTGAAAGTAAACGGAGAAGTTACGCAAACTGTAGGGAAAATGAAACAAATGAGAAGAGTACCTATGTTGATTGTATAAATAGCAAGTTGCGTGCAGCATGAGATATTACGTTTCTGAAATATGCCTAATTTGTCGTAACACAAATAACCCGTTCCAGTTGTACGGGAATGGTTTTTAACAGTCTAGCATCTTTGAATAATTGTCACTTCTGATGTCAAAGACCCGAAGTATCTCATCCACTTTCTCTTGGAGTTCACTTTACGGTCAGTTTGGTTTTGAAAAGAAATGTCTCATAGGTTGGTTCCTATTATTGGCATTTTCCCATGTACAGGGTCAAATTCGGATTATACCTCGAATGTCATGAAAAATTCACTCCTCGGCGGATTTTTTGACGTCGCGCAACAGGCTTTAAGAGCGTGCAAACATGCGCAACCCGAAATGCGAGTATTTTGGTTTAGTATTATCAACAATGAACCTTTTGAATCGACCAAGAGCAAAAAAAAAAAAAAAAAAATTGTTTAAACCCCCTCAAAATTTGTTGGTTTACGTTTCTAGGTACGTTGACTCCGATAATCGAATACAAATTTTCCCGTACGTGCCGAACGCGGCACTTTCCTAAGGTCCCATGAACCGATTTCGATGAAATTTGGTATATGTGCCTTATTTGGGGTCTAGTTGTGCCCCGAAGCTTTTAGTAGATGTTACTCTCTTCTAAGAGCTGAAAAATAAGGGCTAAAATTCTAAAAACGCCCAAGCTCAAAAACTTTTGATATAATGGTGTTGTTGTTTGTTCAATTTGATATAGTATTGATATTTTAGAATCAAAAGAGACAACCCAGAGCTCTGTAAGACCAACCGTTTGCTCCCTATGCAAATTTAAGGGCTGGTCTTACGATAAATCGGAAACACGGGTGTGAATCGCAAAAGAGGCCTTATCTCCGTTCAAATTTTAGCTGACCGAAATGCGATTGCTATTCGCTCCTTCGACTTGTACTCAGTTTTGCGCCCTTAGCAACTAGTAATCAAATTTCCTGAAGAAGGCACCCACAACCCCTATTTCTTCGAATTGAGTGTGAAGCTAAAACATGATTGGTAGGAACGTAGAGTTCATTAATGCACGGCCCAAGAAATTGGAAAAGTGAATTATTGCTGCTGGAATCATCAAAATGTAATGTTTTTTTCATAAAATGTAGCTAAACTTGAAATTTTCAAGGATTTTAGAAATTTATTAGAGCATGGGCCTTGAGAATTTAAAAACTGAAAGATTGCCACTGGAATCATCAAAATTGAACAATAATTGCCAAAAAAAAAAAAATGGAAAAAACCGTAGTCAGTAGTTTTTTCGGTTTTTCTCTAGCAATTGTTGTTCGATTTTGATGATTCCAGCGGCAATATTTCACTTTTTCATTTCCCTAGGGCCGTGCACTAATGAATTTCTAAAATCCTTTAAAATTTCAAATTTAGGTACAACTTTTTAAGTTTTTGCGCCTTTGATTAAGTGAAATACTGACCCGGAACGAGGAACGAACGGCGACCGACTGAGACCCCCTTAACCCAAAGTGTGACTCATCAAAAATTCATACAATTATTGTATGTGTTACTACACTTACCTTGACAAATGAACTATCCAATTCTGGTTGGGTTGATTTTTTTCTTGGTTGATTCCAAAGGTTCATTATTGGATTGACTAAAACAAAAATTTTTCATTATTTGAAGAAAAATTCGCCATTATTGAGCTAGGGCATTTAAAAAATGTCATTCACCTTTATTTACTATTTGGAATTTACTGGGAGAAACCAAAATTTTTTGGTCCAATAAGGGAATCAACTGGAGCCCATAAATCAAATTTCCATGGGGTCCATCGTCTTCCCATAGGTCGCTTAATGTTGCTAATGTTCGGTTATTCACATTTTCGACATCAAGCCCCTCCACAATAAAACTATTAATCACAGGATTTAGATGTTGTTGGGTGATTCAGCTGATGTTCTTCAATGCTGATACATTCTGAATTCCGATTTGAATCAATCTACGCTCATTTCACAAACGTTAATCCACTGAATGAATCAAGAAGTACTACGAAAACAAGTCCTCTCTGTAAATTCATCCTGCGGTTAAACGTCCTATGGATCAATAGGGAGTGAGCTTGGGTAGGAAAAACTGTTAGTTGTTATTTTTAATCTAAGGTAGACCTCATTCTGAGAATTTTGGTACCAACCGCGACCTTCTAGCGTGAGTAAAGCTTTTCCTATGAATTTTCAAAGTTTCGACCGTTTATGACGTCACAGTGGGCTGGGGGTTCCCGCCAGGGCGGGAGGGGCCGTCATAAAAGGTCGAAACTTTGAAAAATCTAGAAACAGATCTACTCACGCTAGAAGGTCGCGGTTGCTGCCAAAATTCTCAAGATGTAGTTTACTTTCTATTAAAAATCTAAAAAAAATCAAGGCGCACCCCTCATTACAATTATTTACACTGAAAACAATGAACTGGAAATGGGCGACTGTCTAATACATTGAAAAAGTGCAGAATAAGAATTTCATCATGTTTTTGTGAAAAACGGAGGGTTGCATGTCGAAAAACTTAAAATGTTGTTTTCGTCAAAATGAGAAAAATAATAAAGATGTACCTGGGCAGCAAACCACGGCGTACAATCGACTAGTTCAAATTTTTTTTAATTCGATTTGCGGATTTCATGTTCCTTGAAATGAAAAACATTGAATGTTGAATGGTGTTGGTTGGGGGGGGGGGGGGGTAATAAATGTTATTTTTTCTCTGCTCGATTCCAATGGTTCATTATTGAAATAAATAAACCGAAATGAATGATCTCTCCTTCCTACAGTGGTACAAACAAGTTATTTGGCTCTGTCCTTGCCTCTGATATCAATCTGGTCATCAACTAAATTTATATCCAATATTTTATCATTCTTTGTTCAAGTTCTTGAACTTCACTTTCCCATGAACAAGCTCCGCAGTAAAAGTCCACAAAGAAATAATAATTGGTCACCTTCTTAATTTTATTGATCATTTCGTGTTCCATACCACTCCTCTCATTCATGATGCTGACTTTAAAATTCACGATGAATGTAACATGAGCTCTATATTCATAGCTGAGTTACTTGTATTATTTACTGAATTCATTTCCTTGGTCATCGCTGACGACTAGGGGGTTCTGGTAGCCGTGATCGTAAGCCGACGCGTTTCGAACCGATCTCCGCGGGAAAGTTCGTAAGTTCGAGTCTCGGTTACCTGGCTTGTTTGCGGGCATTTGCGGCTCGCCGCCCCCCTCGTCACAACCCAGGGCGGTGAGGCAATGGGATGCCATGAGCGAAATCGTCAGAACAAATTCTGATCTTCCATTAAATGGAAATGTCTTCCAAATTGTGGAAGACAGCTGATGACGTCCGCGACGCCAGGAATGGCAATCAACTTGAAATGGTTGTTTACTTTACTTACTTACTTTTACATGAGTTCTAAAATATGACCTGGTGTTCATTTCAAGAACCGATAATAATAATACCTCATTTCTGTGAAAGAAGAGAAGAACTCGGCAACCGAACGTAACGTGAGGAGTTTGTAAAAGTTGTATAATATTCCTATCTCTCTAATAATCTGACATATAAAGAAGAATAGGTCATTATAATAATTACCTATAATAATCAATTCTTCTTTTTGTATCTTTATGAATAAAAATAATTATAATGGCCTACTTTTCTTTATGTATCAGATTATTAGAGAGATAGGAATATTATACAACTTTTACAAATTCCTCACATTACGTTCGGTTGCCCTTCTTTCACGGGAATTAGTTATCTCGTGTACCTTAGGTTTGAGGTATTTAAATACCACGTCATGTAATTGAGACCCAAGGCTCTTCTCATGGTCAAATAGAGGACTAGATGTTACCCCGTAGAGAAAAACCTCAGAGACCAATAAAAGCCAGTTCGACTTGAAAAATTATACTCTTCGTTGGAAGCGTATATCCATTCAGTTCAAATGGAGGCAATTCATGAGTGGGAATCACGCTGGCTTGAAAAATAGCTTGATCAAGGGAACATAATTAGGAGATTCTATGATTTCGTCAATATTTTTGACACACATTTTTCCAGCACCAACTTTAATGAGATGCTCGAGGAGGGATCCTGAACTTGATAAGTGTCTGCTGAAAGCTACTGAATTTGCGATATCCAAAATTGCTAAAGGTGAGTTTTTGAACTTCGTTTTTAATCACAATAACAATTTATTACTTGGTATTTTCCAAAATCAGTAATTTAATTCTTTGTTGGTACAATTTGAGTTACGTGGGTGATAACTATGGGAGATTTAGAAAGTCAAAGCTGACGAATAGTTAGTGATTTGTGGCATTATTCAAGATAAATAATTAAGTTTGATGTTTTTAGGATTTTCTATGGTGGGACTGAATTCGCTAGATCCTCTCCGTAACGCCAAGCTGACCCTTGCCAATGACAGGTGGCCAGTGTCTTTGGCTCTAGAAGCTGACCACATATCCATAATTGGACCTTCCAACGTCCACATCCGGAGTGTTTCGTGAGTTTTTCCCATTTTAATGTTTCACATAATATGAGCAACACATTATGTCATGAAGCACATAATGACATATTATGGCATGCAGGTGATCACGAATCCAGTCAATTATTATGGTTACGTGTCCGATGTGATTGCAGATTTGATGAACGCACGTCCATATACACTATGCAGGGATTCCATCAGTCGTTGAGAGTAGTGGGAAACTACAGAGTGAGGGGATCTATTCTTCTCTTTCCACTCAACAGTGCCGGAACCTTCGACATGGAACTTTGTAAGGCGGATCTTACCACTATCGTTCTCCTACCAATACAAAATGGTTCAAAAATTATTCTGTTTTCAAACTCTCAACTGTATTTTGAGGGAGAAAAGTAAATTGAGACATGGTTTCAGTAATTTGGGGAACTATAAAGCCACACCACAATCATAGTTAATTGTCTGATCTGAATTGACGAAAGATATTTGTGTAATTTCTCTCTGATATCGTTCAAAGAATCTCGTTATTCCCCTTTACACTTAAAATTGATTTTTTCCACTAGTATTTATAATCTTTATTCTGCTGAAACTATGCTTGCATTATTGCAAGCATATAATGAACCAAGCTGTAATGAACCATCAAACAATTATTTTCTAAAAAAATGTGACGTACCTACCTCCATGATCTTCAACTTGAAATACAGAGAGCGTACCTACCTTACCGTTTTTTGGAATCCATGAAAATTTACTCCTACTTTTGTATCCTATACTTTTTTTTTTTTTGAAGTCCATTCATTGTCTTGTAGACCTAATTCTATGATACCAATCTGCAGCATTTTTCGTCTTCTTTTCATCAGGTAACGATGATTAAGTTGACTCATGAGAAATTACAATACCAAGTAAAACATCAAAATGTTGAAAAAAATAATACCTAATAGTTAGATTTCTTTTAAATATATATAAATTATAGATTATATACATAGATAAATTTTTTAAAGCTGTGAGGGCCCTCGAAACGAAAAAGCCAAAAAAAAAAAACACTCTCCCGCAGAAGAAAAAAACGTTTTGCAAATGTATTAAACAAAAACAAAAAAATAAACTTTTTTCGTATTTAACGGAAAAACTGGTTTTTCCAGCCCTGATTTTTTCCGTTTTAAGGACATTGTTGCTCTGTACTCCTGCTGTAGTCATTTTCTTGGTTGTTGTGGAGAAGGAAGCAGAGGACAATATACTCTTTTCAACATTTATTTGGCTAGCGCTTTCGGGGCAAACTATGGCCCCTTTCTCAAGCCTATGTTCACTATGCAATCAGTTCACTCTGAAGAGGGATGGAAGATAGTAGGAGTATGATTGCAGAGTGAACATAGGCTTGAGAAAGGGGCCATAGTTTGCCCCGAAAGCGCTAGCCAAATAAATGTTGAAAAGAGTATATTGACGTCCTCTGCTTCCTTCTCCACAACAACCAAGAAAATTTAAGGACATGGCTCATTACTTACCAAGAAGACTTGTGTTTTTAAAAGTGAATTTCCGTTCGATTCCATAAAATGAGTATCTTTTGAAAACTGTGTAAATGGGTAGGTACTGGGCTCTTTTAATATTTTTCTTTTTTTTTAATTGAGAAACCTCAGCATAGAAAAAAAAGAGTGGTCCGGCATGAACGAACACGAAGTACTTGTGAGTCGAGTAGAGGGGAATTTAGCGTTGAGGCAAAGACACGTGTTGCTTGTCGCAGATATTTCGATAATATGAGTGCAGCATCATGAATGCCGATTGCAGGACTCCATCTGTTGCACAAGAGGCGTAATAGCAATGATTCCCTACTCCTAGTTATAATTTCTTCCCTATTCCCTATTCCTAGTTATAATTTCTTACAAATTTACTGTCGTTCCAGCGGGCACCTTGGCCAACCACACGATGAAGCTCACGGGAAACGTGAGGGATTCAACTCACGGACAAGTTGGCGTGAAGCTGCTCTCGTTGAATAACGTTCGAGTTTCTTTGAGGGATCCTTCATTAGGAACGCCAGCAAGTAAGTTTTTGTATTTTCAATGTTGTGGGTGTATAATATTGGTTTAAATTTGTACAAATAGGTTCTAAGCCTGCAGACCTTTCTAAAAGTTTAAGCTCAGAAAAATAAAATTACCAGCTAATTAGGTGTGCAATTGCCTACTTTCCATAAATCTACTTCTACATATTACCTGTACCTTATTTAATGTTTGTACTGCCTCAAGAGAGCAGATTTCATGTCTAAACTTGTTGCATTTAGCCTTAGTGCTGCAAGAAGGTAATAAGAAGCAGTACATTATTGAAGTGAATGAACATTCTTTTCTCCATCCAAAGTAACGACTCCTGAATTGTATGCACTACTAAAACAATATGTTTTGAGACAATGATCAGTTGCTTATCCTTGGATAAGACGTCCTGAAACTTTTGCTTTATCTTGGTCGGCTCACTCTTGGAACGACCTCAGCAACCACCAGTTTTTTTTAAACATTATTTCAAACTTTATTTCAGATAGAGCAATAAATAGGTTGGTGAACGACAACTGGAAAATCGTTTCGAGGGCCCTCACAGCTTCAATGGAGAGGTCGATTCACGACATCTACACGGCGGCTTTGAATCCTTTTACGTCCAAATACACGATTTACGACTTCTTCCCCGATTTCGGCGATCAAGTGAATGTAGATTATGAACAGGATGAGGACAACGAAGAAACGGAAGAATCGGGCCAGCCAGTAGTGTCGTATACATATTTTCAACAGTGGAAGTAAACTAAGTGGACCAAACAAGACAATGTGTACTGATGAACATATTATTCGATAATAATTACGTACCTAACTATTTCAGTTCTTGAATAATTGATAGTTGAGAACTGACTCATTCCAATAAATTGAGGAAAGTGATAATTTAGTCAAATTTGGACCAAATTCGGTTACCTACAGATAGGTACCTAACCTATTACCTACACTACTACTCGATAAAACGCGTTTTGTTGGACAATTGAGTCAATTCATTACCTAGGTCCCTTCCATTTGCACTTAGAAGATGAATTTGTCTAGTCAACAATGTTCAAATATGAAAATCTCGTGGACAAACAGATAACGAGAATTTCTCAATTTTAATGATCCACGTGGAATAATTCCCATGATGGAGGGTTGGTATTGAGATGAGTTGATGTAAATGAGTTCTTGTAAATTAGAATAGGAGTAGAGTCATTATTTGAGTAGAATGAAAATCAGATTTTTTTTCTGAAAGAATGTTTTCATTTCAAGAAGAAAGTAGGTTGATGTGACAATTATTACATAAGGTTTCAATGGTTAGTACCCAACGAGAAGTCCATAAAATGGATGAGAAATAATAATGTAATCTTAATTCTTACCTCATAGTGGTTGTTGAGAAACTTGCTTCTCTAAAAGAAAGGCGGCTGCATAGCGATCTTGTGACTTGTGAAGCTCAGAGTTCTCCCGAGGTCCACAAGATCACAGGATTTTGATGTACCTATTCATATAATGAACGTCAAACAAGGGGAAAATTTGGTAAAAACCGCCGATAATTTTCTGAATTTTGATAGCTCAAGTTGTTATTAAATGTAAAACGTGGACTTAACCGATATTCGTTAATTCTGAACACTGGTAGAATAAGTACTGAGATTTCTTTGAAACAAAAGTAATGTATTTTATTTATTGATACTTGTGAATTGCACTCACTAAGTTTAATTGGATGTATCCGTGTTTTTTTAATTTTGTAATTAATCGTAATGCATGATGATGTTTCTGACGCTCTTCTTGAAAGAGGTGTTCAAAAAATAAAGTACTGGGGATTATTACAGAATGGTTTATTATTTTGTTGTGTAACCCGTCCGCAAAGAACACGTATTTTCAACCAACAAAACATTGTGATTAACCCAAACTTAACCCAAAGATGTATGTAAAGTTTAATCCTCGATTATTAAAGAAGCACTGGTTGATTTAAAATTGTATACGAATTCTATGTCAAAAAAATTTTGAAAACCATCGCTATTTTAAATGAATGAAAAAACAATGCAATATAATTACCTACACGATAGTTCATTATTTTTCTATACAGATTACTAACATGCAAATAACACGGCTTATAAACAGTACCAACTACCATGCATTCGCTCAAGATTCACTACCAAGTTTATTTTGATTAGAAGTAGGTATTTACCTAACAGCAAAACATCGTTATCCGAGAGTAGTGGGTGCCCTCATATTCCCAACAAAATTTGTTGTCATGGGTAAACATTCTGTTTCCCTTGAACATTCAATTTTCAAGGGAAACAGAATAAAATTCATAGCTAAATATTATTTACCTATGAAACAATTCTTGGTTGCTAAGGAAACCCAAGTTTGTGTCATCTTGTACTTGTCTCCAGTATTCTGTGTTGTGTCACAAAATAAACTATATTCAAAGAAATGAACCGGCACTTCATTTATACACGCTTTGATGGACAAGTTTCTCTAAAATCGGACAAACTTTTTTTCCTCTTTTCTCTCCTACGTAGTAAATTATGTTAAGTTTAAGCTACCATGTATTTGGTAATTATGGTAGGTACTCATTATTTCGTGTCCACCCTGAGTAGATAACTGAGTTCTTACGATCGTCAATACAAGTTAGACGTCACCCAAGTTTCCATAATTCTTTGTTAATTCTTTAAGAATAATTCTTTGTAAAAAAAAGTTAATCTGATGGAGATTCAACTCGACCCCTTCCTGACGTAAGGTATGCCACACTTTACATCTTGACTGCTTTGCGGGTTAATGATACGGCGCTGAGTTACACCCTTTTTAGGACGTCCCACAGTAAGACTTGGGCGTCCTTATGCGATCGATCTGGGGTGAAGTTGGACAACACTCAACAGAAGAAAAAAATAACCACACAGTAATCCGTTTTAGACCATTCTGAATCCAAATCCGCGAAAAAAAACCATAGGTGTATGTCTGTGTGTGTGTGTGTGTGTGTGTGTGGGTGTAGGTGTAGGTGTATGTGTGTGTGTAACAAAATCTTGTGTACTCTGCACAGGCCTGAGTTCTCAACCGATTTTCCTGGTTCTTTTTTTGTTCGTCGCGGAAAACTATCTAGTTGTGCACTACGGCGCCGGAATTTTGGATTTTGCTTTTTAAGAGCGGGAAAGGGGGGGTTAATGCTTAAAAAACGTGCGTTTGCGTGCATAATCTTGTAAACTCTGCCCAGGCCTCAATTTCCAACCGATTTGCGTGTTTCTTTTTTTGTTTGACTCAAATAACTTCCGAGTTGTACATGATTTTACCAGAGTACCGAAATTCGCAAGTGAGGGGGTGAGTGGGGGGATAATATTCACAAAATATCCGATTTTTCAATATTTTGGTTCCTTTACTACTTACTAATTGTACCCAAGCTTTGAAATTGAGGAAAAATTCTCATTATACCTCCGAATTTTCATAAATTATTCTCTGTACTACCATGGAACTAATAGTGGTGCCACCATGGTGCCATGATGCCATAAACCGCTTATTTCGTGGTTTTTTTTTTGTGTTCCACCTTGAATACGGATGTGAACTTCGACGGACTGCCTACCAAAACTAACAGATGAAAGTTCAATGTTACGACGTATTTCCACTTTGGTGCCAGACTGGCACCATTGTTGGCGTTGGGTGGGGGGGGGGGGGGGTGAACTCGAATTCGCATGTTGGGTATCGTAGATCATGGATTTAAAAATGCTCTTCAGATTCGAGGCTCCCATGCCGCTAGAAATGTTATGGTGGATAAAGGTGAGGGAGGTGGGTCACTATTTCTTGCCTAAAGTAATGAATAAATTACATCGAGTGAAACAGTTTTATCGCTTACCAACTGGTTTAACTGATCTAACGCTTATCCAATGGGACGTCCCCTGGAATGCATGCATTACTAAACAATATGTTTAATCAGAGAAAGAAAACCCTTTTTAATCATTTTCAATAATGAACATTTGGAATAGACCAAGAAAAAAATGTCTATGCCCCCTCAAAATGTGTTGTTTTACGTTTCAAAACCAACACTGTTCGCTCCCTACGAGAACTTAAGGGTCGGACTTACGATAAGTCAGAAATAAGAGTGTGAATAAGAAAGAAAAGAAGCCTAACATCCGTTCAAATTTTAGCTGACCAGAATGCGACAGTTCGTTTTTTCGAGTTGTACTCAGTTTTGCGTCCTTAGCAACAAGTATTCAAATTTCCTGATGGAGGCACAACTCCCTATTTTTTCGAATTGAGTGTGAAGCGTTTACTTCTTCAAAATAAACTTGATTGAGAAGCGAAAATATGGTTGGTAGGTAGTGGCAAAGCTGTGTTTTTGGCAGGCGTTTAACAAATAAACTGACCGTCCTCAAAACTGATTATGGCAACTCACTGAAAAGGATAAAACAATAATGACAACTTATCCAGATAGTTCGGTAGGTACGCATTTCTCGGTAGGTTTTCGTCGTGACACCAGACGCATCCTGCTCAACTCATACTTGAACTGACGGTCTTATTTTACCTAGGGATGAGGTAAGATATTATAATAACTCGCTGGGAGTTCTTCTTCTCACAAAATGTGTTCTATGGGACAGCCACGTGTGGCAGTATTCTCTAGAAAGTAACATTATTATTACCTAGTTTCGTATTTGTGATTATTTTCAAGCTTTATATTGCTTCCGAGTCTACCAAGGTAGCGGGTTCACTGTTCAAGGTTGATCAAAAAAATTCTCCAAAACCGGAATTCCTATGCGCGTTTTACGTTTCAGACCTTCCTAAGCAATTTTTGTTCCGTGTCTGTCTGTGTATCTGTGTGTCTGTCTGTGATGAAATCCTTGCCACAACCATAACTTCTACAATTCTCATCCGATTTCGATGAAATTTTTATGGATTGTTCGGGTTGGCTTGTGGATAGATGGTTCCCTATGAATATCATCACCCCCGGACTGATAGTAGCCAATGCGCATGCACAAACGTGAATTCCTTGTAATAGCCATAACTCCTACATTTTCCAATTGATTTCGATAAAATTCTCATAAATTATGCGTATTAGGTTGTAGATGGTCACCAATGAAAATCGAGGCCTTAAAATTGACAGTAGCCTATGCACATGCACAAACGAAAATCCTTGTAACAGCCATAACACTTACATTTTTCATCCGAATTTTTTTCAGGATTCTTCAGATTGGCGTGTAGACGGTCCCCTATGAAAATCATATCCCCCAGACTAATAGTAGTTGCTGCGCATGTGCACATATGAGTTACTGTAACATCCATAACTTCTACATTTTCCATCCGATTTCGACGAAATTTCTCAGGATTGTTCAGATTAGCGTGCAGATGGTCCCCTATGATGGTAGTGCAAGGTACTTGGAGATTGGTGTTTTGAGATTAACTGCTATGCATCGGATCATATATATAATCGAGTTATAGATCCAAGGAAGCTATGTGCCACACCCACTCGGCAGACTTTTTTTCTTGATGTACAGCAGTACAGCTTGATGTCTGCAGTTATGCAAAAACTTGGAGCATCTCGAGTTACCTCCTCTTTCACGAAGTTCGACCATTTATGAAAATTTCCTGAATCATCAATATTTAATATGGATGGGCAATTCGTAGCCAGGTATCTCCAACTTGCGAATCAACAAAGAATAATTTTTGAAAATCGTTGATAAATATCGTCCGTTTTCCTCTTCATTGGTTGGACACTCATTTGGATTCTTCAGCTCCAGGAAAAGTTTATCCATGCTCATCATTCCACTCCCACCACTCGAAACAAGAGAAGAGCTGCTCCTTCACTTCACCGCCACTATACCCATTCACCGATGTTGTGTCTTGTAGGTTTGCATATTCAAGCAGAGCAGGCGCCACGCTCCCAAGATCAGCTCTTAGGATTTCTTTCTGCCCACTACTTCATTTCATTCATTAGCCTTTGATTGAAGTTGTTTTGTCGGAATGGAAAGCCCGTGTCTCCACCCTAATGCTACTTAGATTTGGATGTGTTCCAGTGATTAGCATCCAAAACAGTGATTGCGTGCCTACTTCACAGGAAGTAAAAGGAATCGAATCCATCGGTGCCATCGAATGAACTTCTCCTTCTTACTGTTATAAGTCGATACCTTACTACCTGCCAACATCATCTAGACATCCACCTTCACTGGGCTTTCATGGATAAACTAATCAACCAATTTTCAGATACTAAGACTTTATTGAAACATTTTTTCAGAACTAAAATTCCTACATTTACATAATAATATAATAATAATCCTATGGAGTCATGTACAATTTTTTTTCCACAATCGTTAAAATGAATCAATGCCAAACAGACAATTTTGCCAAACAACAATTTTAACAGCTAAGATGAATTTTGTATACATTTTACACGATCCCAACTTATAACTATTTTGACTATACATTAATATTTACATATCGTTTGGATAAAATTGTCGACTTTTGAGGCTACCCTGTCCTTGAGAATTGTGTTATGGTATAACTGTTCAATTTGTAATTCATTATAATGTTTATTAATCGTTCCATTTTTGTCCATTTTCATCTTTATCCAGGAAGTGTTCCACTAATATTTTATTTTGTAGGTAGTTAGGTACAATAATTTTTGATTTTATTTGTTTTTTGTATTTTTTTACAAAAATTTTTCACGAGAGTAAAATTTATTTATAGGTACTACCGATCAAAAATGTATTGATATATATCAATTGATTTTTTAGAAATTAAAAGCCATTATAAATTTCAAATTTCTCTACTCGGTATTTTTTGTTTAGCAGGATAACCAAAGTATAATGCAATTTGTATAGCCTGGTATCATGCAGATAACCTGTACAGACAATCATTTTCCGTTCTACACTGACACTACTATTTTGTATTACTCTTTTAAATATATAAACGTGTATTTTTTATTTCATTTTTCATCATTTTTTTAAATGTAAATAGGAGAAAACAAGAGAAGGAACAAGATGTGTGCACCACAAGTGAAAAGAACCTGGCACCATTTTGTCTTAAAATTCGCCTTATTTAGAGCCATTTTCGACTTTATTACAACTTTTCTTGCATGCACCAATGAGGTAGCAGTCTTAAAACTTTTTAATATCACACTCAGCAAACTAGGATAGTACACCACTCTGTCCTTCCAGCCAAAAATAGAATGAACGAGATAATAATGGTTGTCGTCAATTGTATCTCTAGACAAATGAAACAGATATAACCTTCTTACATTTTATTATTTATTTTATAAATATATAGATATATTATTTATAGGTAGTGTTAACAGGTAACTTTGGGTATGAAAATGGAACCTTCGGCTGTTTGACTGGGAGGACCAAGTGTATATTTTGTTTTATTTAAGAAAAAATAAATCACATTTTCGAGGTAACAGTTTGAAAACTTAATTTATGTGGGCAGTGTTAGATACATTCACGTAAGTCCTGACTGCGCAGCTTCCAATAAACTATTTGTATAATATTGCAAAAGGTGAGGTAAATAGATGGGCGTTTGGTATGAGTGTTATTTGCTTGGTAGGGGAATCATATTATCGAACTCAACAAATTTGAAACGGAAACGTAGTAAGAATAAAACTATAATAATAACTAGTAATAATATTAGTGAATCAATAACTGAATGTGTGAGATAATATTCGGAGAAGGGAGGTAATCGATATTAATGTATGGTGGAACTTGTGAAGAGATCGTATAAGTATTCAGAGTTTGAAACTTCAAATATAACTGACGACCCTGCAGCAACGAGCCAACTCCAAAATTGACTTTGTGGCGATAACACTCGTTGACAACTCGTTTGTATTTGCCTCATCTAGTGGTGGAATTTCAGAATCTACTCGTAGGTGATTTTAGAGGTCTCCCGGGCGAGTACATACGAGCTGGAAACCAGTGTATTAGCAAAAACGTCAATTTTGGAGTTGGCTGCAGAGTCTTCGGTTCTGAGTAATATGAACGAAAAATGGGGTTAAAATAGGTTTTCTAGCTTTTCCCCAAATATTTGAGGGAACCTGTGGAATTCATAAAATTAATTATTTCGTCGGAATTCTCAAAATTCCTCTTCTTTATTGAAAAAAAAAATCGTTGAGCTAAAATTAGCGTTGCAACAAACAAAAGAAGGCTTGAGGCTCCACGAAACGTTTTGGAATGCCTAAACAAATTCTAATAAACTTTCAGCTTGAGAGAAAAGGGCTGTTTTGAGGGTTTGATCGTTTCTAGTACCTATGTGTGTCAAACAAAACAGATATTTCAGTAACCCCAAGCATATAGATTTGAATCATAAAACGGCCTATGACAGGAAAACAGAGATAAGAATGGTATTAAAATCCCTATCGTCACTAGGCGCATTCCCGAGAAAGTAAAGGATCAACTCAATAGAACAAAATAAAAGGTCAATAAATATTTTATTGACAAAGTATAAAACAAAAATCAATAAATAAACTGAAATAAAGGAACCATTACCATAATATTTCTCTTTGAACAAAAAACGCAAAATTATTTACAAAGAACAGAAAAAAATAACAAACATTCTGCAAAAAAAAACTGATATTGAACAAAAAAATTAACGATAAAAATATATTCTAAACCAAAAAAATCAAATTTTATTTCGAAGTATTCCGAATAGAAAAAAAGGTATTGCAACGACATAATCACTCACAGTTTCACTCTAAATTAATGCGTTAATAAAATTAAAATCCGCCTTCTAAAAAGGGACTTTAGTGAAGAACACAAAGTTTTCCCCGTTCTTTTCCATAAATAATAATTATGTGCGCTAATAATAAAACTTTCGTACGTTATTTGCAAACAAAAAAAAAAAACAGTTCTTAATCGTAAGAGTAGTTTTACCTCTTTTAGAAGAGTATCTTTGGAAGTAATAATTACATGCCTAATTAATGCATTAAAATTAAAATTTAAAAATACTAAGAACGGTGTTTAGCATTCTATTGTGGATAAGTAGAACCAAATTTAGTGCCTACCGCAAGTTAATATACAAAAATAAATTTGAAAATTGTTTTACGGGTGTATTGCACTTTGGGGGACGAAACTCAGCTCAATAACAATGAACCTATATATTTGTATTTACAAGGACCTCGATCGGGTTTTCATAAATAATAACAAAGGCAAAAAAAAAGAGGGGGAAAGCAAATAAATTATTCATTTAAATTAACGAAAAAAAATTCGATAAATTAGCACCAAGCTGTAACAAAAAATAAACATAATTTTTACTCATGGTAACATGTCTCCAATTCACACAAAAACTCAAAAAGGACAAGTACTTTCATAAATTCGTCCATAGAAAAAAGAAACTAGGTAATACTTAACGAAATAATAAAAATGAATTGCAAGAAGCAGATCATAATGAGATAATGTGGAACCGTAAGGAAGTAACAGCCATACCAAACTGATTAGTAATAACTACTGTATGTTACAATATCACACATAAGATTGGTAATCTTGTATCATCCATATTTGCTAATCTAGTATTCCTTAGAAAACGTGACGATCAAATTATGGAAAAAAAAAAGATATTTTGACAATATAAACGAGGAATACCAGCTTATCGATAAAAGTGACTAATTATCCGTTTCTATTGCCGACTTGTTGAAGTACTGTTAAGCTCTCAACACTTAAAACTGTTTCAACTTCGTTCATTTTTAAAATATATATAACTTCTTTTATTGCACGCCACTTAATTACGTCTGTCATAATAATAAAAAAAACGAGATCCACTTTTTTGAATTGTAGATCAGATGAAACTTCATAAACCACCATCTAAATTCAGGACATTTTAGTTTGTGTATTCTTGTGAATTAATTTTGTACATAATTTTTACTCTCAGAAAACCCGAATTCACGTCAACTCAAACTACGGATGCACTGCTTCGTCCAAGTCAAATCGATCCGCAAATTTCTTGGCTCATTTTGAAAAAATCAAGGTAGGTTAAGAATCACTTCATAAATTTTTTAATTTTCGGTCGAAAGAAGGAAGGAAATCTATCAGTTTTATCATGAAAATCCTTCATATCACCCAGTTTATAATGATAATGTTAATAATTTAACAAGGATGTCTTCTCAACCATTAGGTACTAATCTAAAACTATATAATCTATAATGGAAGCCAGTAGAACATTTAAAACAGATAACATATTGATTCATTCGTGTAGACTATTTTTAAAAGAATGATTAATTTTTAAGTTAACTTTTCTTTTTATAATGATGAAAACTGTACACGCGTTTTTTTTCTTGAAGTAGCCTCAGAGATGATTGATGGAAATTAGCTGTGGTGGTTTGTATTGAATATAGTGGAGATTTCTGGTTATTTGATATAGTGGTTATCTTATTACAATTGTTATCGTTAAATTGGGTCAAGTCTGGTTTAGTATTGGATAAAAAGGACAGATAAGCGCAGACTCCTCTTCCTCTACCTCTACCTCATAGAAAGGGATGACCGTAGCAGAAGAAGCATTAAGGATGAAACTTGGGATTTGTGATGCTGCAGCCGAAGAAAGGCCTAATGTCTGGAAAGTTGGCGTAGCGATGGCCTGGATCTGTCCCCAACGCAATACAAGGATGCCAAACTCACTTATTAGCCTTTGAGGAGGAGCTGAAGAGGTGAAGAGCGTGATTCAAGCTTTGAATTGCAACCTGATCAGGGATATACTAGCTAGCTTGGCCAAGAAAGCATACAGGGTGGTCAGAGGGGAGCCAATAACGATAGAAGGGAAATCTGAGAAGTTAGGTCTAGCTGGCGAGACCAGGAAAGATGGGAAAAGGCGTCTCTTTATTATGTACTAGCTAGTTTGGCCAAGCAAACACAAAGGGTGGTCAGAGTGGAGCCAATAATGAGAGAAGGGATGTCTGAGAAGTCAGCTCTAGCTGTCGACATCAAGAGAGATGGGAAAGGGCGTCTCTGTATGATGTACTAGCTAGCCTGGCCAAGCAGTGTGGAGCCAATCATGAGGGACGGAATGTCTGAGAAGTTTGATCTAGCAGTCGACATAAAGATGGGAAAAGGCGTCTCTGTATAATGAACAAGCTATTGGCCATGCAGACATACAGTGTGGTTGCTGTGAAATGAGGGGAGGAATGTCTGAGAAGCCTGGTTTAGTAGTCGTCATCGAAGGCGTCAAAGTTATAGGCAGACTCCTCTTCCTGCACATCATGCAAATGAATGACCGTAGCAGGATGAAACCAAGGATATGTGATGCTGCAGCCGAAGATAGGGCTAGTGTCTGGAAATTTGGGCTACTGATGGTCTGGATCTATCCCCAATTTAATAGAAAAACTGCCTGTGAATGACATGTGTCAAACGACTCATCAGCCTTCATGGGGCTTGTGATGAACGATGGCGAAGAGATTAACATGATCCACCCTCTTCTCTGTAACCAGATCAGGGATGTACTAGATAGCTTGGCCATACAGTCACATAATATGGGGTTCACAGTGCTGCCAACTATGAGAGAAGGGATGCCTGAGAAGCCTGGTCTAGCTGTATACATTAAACACATCCCTGAATGATCTCTACGCTTAATGCTGACGCCTCTTCCTATACCTCCTGCAAGTGTATGGCCTTAGTAAATAGAGCACCGGAGGCAAACATTTAGAAAAAAAATTCATTTTCATCTCATCACTTCCAGCTAAAGAGTTCTCCACAAGGAGTTTCAGGTGTGTAGTTAAGCAGCTTGTCGACTCCCCGGCAGATAAGTGGAAGGATAACGGGTTTGCTTCCTCGCTCCATCGTGAATTGGTTGGTCAGGACATGAATGCAATTGGCTAGTTATTTGTTATCAAGATCAAAGCGGTTAGGGGGTAGGGAATTGGCGTCTTATTATGATCTTCGATCCAACTCTGGTCTTCCTGTAACTCCTGCAAACTCTTCTTGGTTCTTTTTCACCTCGTAATTTCCTGTGAAGGAGTTCTGCACGAGGATTTTCTGGTGTTTGCTGAGGAGTTGATAGATTCATCAGCAGATAAGTGAAAAAAAAACTTGATCCATCAATTGCATGGACAAAACTGCTATTGGAAACGATGAGGGTGGTCTCAGACCTTCATGCTGGTCGGGAAGAGTCATTGGGACTTGAAAATGGAGCTCCACTACGTCTTCTGAGAGGACAGTAGAGCTCAGAGGTACACAATCTACACCACTCGAGTGCAGCACCGTGTTTTAGTAACAATAATGTATCATTACAGAATTTGAACATGTAAATTACAAAATTTCTCATTAAAAACTGTTCCTAAACTTCAAATAAACCATAATCCACCACTTATCAAAAATTAATCAAAATTCTCCAAAATATTCAACACCAGCCTCAAATCAATCATGCTTGTTATAAACTTAATCTAATTTACCTGTATCTATTGTTGAAGGCTGTATCCATTTACTGAGATACTTTACCCTGCAAGTGTTCATATTTTTGTTGTAAAAATATTAAACAGCATTCTAGAAAATATGTCTTTAACAAATGTATACATGGTTCTGCAACTTTTGATTCAAACGTAGGTACGATAATTTCGAGTTATTCTATTTATTATGATTTTTGTAATATTGTAAATATTGGATATTCCTAACTCATTCAACTAATGTAATCAACTTTTTAAATCTAATTTTTTTTAAATTTTTGGCCTAGAAATTTCATACAAGTGCATATAAGAAGTGCAAACATTAAATTTTGGTGCGAACCTCTGTACTAATTTTTTTATACAACTAAATTCCTGAATTTAACTGATTTCTAATCATGATAAACAAATAGTCCCTTGGCCTTTGTATACCATTTTTAATTTTGAAAAGGGACCCTAAAAACCAAATATTGATTTCAGAGGAGGAAATCGGGGTTTTCCGAATACAAAGGACATTACATTAAGTACGACGAAAAGCGAAAAAAAGAAATGTTTTACACAAACGGAAATAGTCAACAATAATGATAACAATGACGTATATCACTTTTTCCCAAAAAAACAAATTTTCGGGATTTTTTGGTTCTTATTTCTAACTAAGTAACCATAATAAATAATTAGCTTTGTTCACCTTCATCTTTTTTACAATTTTTTCGCTTTCAAGATCACAAGAAAAGAAAATGTTACTCACATTCAATTTTTCCAATTAGTAGTGGGCACAATTTGCACACCACAACGAGCAGTCCAGGATATCATCAAGAATCTGTGTTCAGACGAATATTTTCGAAATAAGAAAATCAATTGTTATAAATCACACCAGAGTTTAATTATAATTTGTAGGAAAGAATTTTCACTCGTGTAATTAATCTTTTTCTTCAATACTGGAAAATACTGCATTGTGTAACTATCTAAAAAGGACCAACGATGTTGACCCTTCACTATAAATTCTAGAAATTTATTAAATAAAATCTTATTTGGTATAAATATCTGTTTGCAGGAACTGTGATTGTAGTAAATTTATTACGATAAGTAACTGAGTCATGTTATCTCATTTTTTAAACTGAAGATGTATAAATATACGATAAAATATATTTTTACGACATTGGCATGTTTCAGTCAGTCTTCTGTAATTTATCAGTTTCATCACACCAGTGAGAATTTACACATAATTTGTAGCGTTTTCATTCAAGAAAAATCCGGAGAAACGAAAATCATCGAATTAATAATAAGAGAAACCCCTTGACCTGCAACGATTGGTAAGGTGAGGGAGTCTCAGCTGATTTGGTGAGAGCAAATGAATTGTATTATAAAATATTAATATATGCGTTTGACGACCAGAAATATTAATGTTTTCTTCTTCGTATTCAGCACTCTCCTCCTTCAACAAGCCTAACAGATAAAAATGACCCTTGTAAATGTACAAATCCCATTATGCTATATTTTTTTAAAAACAATGTTGGAAGGTAAGTCCATATTTTATGTTTGCGCAATCCACATTACCCAGTCACTCTCTTTCATGTTGGTGTAGAACGTTATCAAAATACCTAAAAGCGGGAGAAAGTGGTGCGATCGTAAGGTCAATCTTGACCGTTGTGAGATTGGCCTACAGGTATTTCACGTTGGCAGCTCGACGACTGCGATCCTAGCGGTACGCGGGGCGAACCACGTTGATCGCTTCGCTCGCCGCTGCCCATCGCGTCTCTCGCGTCGTCCATGAGATCCGAACAGTTCTGATGACTGCTGGACTCCTCTTTGACGAAATCCAGGGCCATCGGGCTGTTCCTCATGTCGTCTTTGGCGTAGTCGAGGGGAGTCGCTCGGTGTCGTTCGGACTCTGAGTCGCTCTTCGTGTAGTCGACGACGTCTTGGCTGCTCGGCTCGCGGTTCTTCTCCGACTGCGGCAGCAGGTGAACCATGCCTACAGGCACGGGGTAAGCAGTGCTGAAGTCCGGGTAGAAATTGGTCGGTACAGGCGGAAACGGCGGATTAAACCCTGGAGGTATCATCATATGTTCCGGCTCCATTTTGGGCGGTTTGTTCCCGCTCGGGTTGTTGTTGTTCGAGATGTTGCCCAGCCCGAGGAGGTCGAGAGGCGAGCCGAGCTCCCCGAAACACTCCTTCTTCAGCTGCTCCAACTTGAGGGACTTGCCGTATTTCCCGCGCACGTACATCAGCAGGCTGTTGTAAGGGATTCCGAATATCCTGGAAGCTTGGGAAGTGGTCATCTTTTTATTCCATACATGTTGAAGAGCTTCAGTGAGCTCGGCGTTGGTCCAAGATCGAGGTGGACCTCCCCTGGGAGCACTATGTTGACCTTTAGGCCGTCCCACTGAAAAAAAAGAAAAACAAGATGAGTATCGTGTAAGTAAAATGTGACTAGTATAATTCGTGAGTATATAACCACACATAGGTAAATATAGGTAGAATGGTAGAAAGGAGGAAAAACATCTCACATTCATTACACATGGTCCTGTATAGTATATCCAAAACCTACCACTCATAACCAGTACCAACCACAAATTTATTACCAAATTTGATGATCACGTGATGATGCCACTTATAGGGAACTACCCAGACTACTCAATCCCTGAAAATTCCATCGAAATCAGATGAGAACTGTAGAAACTATGCTAGTTACAAGGCAGTGTTGCCAAGTTGGGGGTTTCCCCCCCAAATTTGGGGTTTTTTTTCTTGACGGGGGGATTTTGGGGGGAGAAAGATTTGGGTAGAATAAAAATGAATCAGCAATTAAAATAGCAGCAGGTAATATATATATTCAATGGAGTGAAAAACTTCACCGAATTTACCAATGTCTATCGTGGGCTCAATGGGACTATAATTTTGGAGTTTTGGAGGACAAACTTTTTTCGATCTTTGATCTTTCGCAAGCACACATTTTGATAAATTCTTGAAGTTTATTCGTCCGTTCACGCTCGTTACTATTAGCAAACTTGAAGTTTTGAAGAAATTGAGAAGGTTTTGGAGATGGGGGTCGAATGCGACCTCACTGTTTGACATTTTGATTTTTGTACAAAAAACCTAACCTACCTGAAGAAACTAGTTTATTTAAAAAAATGTTTTTAATGTTTTTTCAAAACCTGTATGACCTGAAACGTATATCGCTAATACAATAATTGCATTGTCTTCAAGATCCACTCCGCCCTCAAATCATTAATGAATTACAATCTACTACTAAAAAAAAAAAAAAAAAATTGCATTGTATTCATTGATATTGTTATTTCATCCTTAAGTTTTAGGGTTTTTCTTTTTTGGGGGGATTTGGGGGTTTTTCGAGGTTGGCTCAGGGGGTTTTGGTAGCCACTTGTTGGCAACACTGTTACAAGGATGCAGAGGCTGCCTTTAATCAGAAGGCAATACAATAAAAAACCTACACCTCAATCCATTCAATCTTGGACATTTCTTATGCATCGGACTGTAACTTCGTATTGTAGTTTAATTTTTATAATGTACCATTTACTCATATATCTTAGTTCTCCAATAAAGGACATAAGGGGAACCCATGAGGGACTCATCGCACAGCTAGGTAGAGTGAGTTACGGGGTAGAACACGTCATCTGACGACACCCTCCTCTACTCTCCCTTTACCTTGTCAACAGTAATATAAAGGGACAACTCAGGACTTCCTCCTCATGAATTCGGCTTTTCATTTCTTGCTCCTTCGTCTGATTTGGAAGCCTCAAGTTCCTGAGAGACCTCGGTTCGCCTCAGGGCGCCAATCTCTGCGCCCATCTTACCTAAGAGTTGTCTTCCCCAACTAGCCACAGGGTAAATGTAACGCCTCCCTTCGGTCTGGGGCTATCGCGCCGAGGAAAGAGGCTGAGCAAATCTCCTATGCACTCCTGCAAACGGTAGAGCGGAAACGCGCCGGGGAGACAGTGCTTCTCGATCCTGCATCTTTGTTGGGTGGGGACCGACATAAATCAACAGGCCATCGAGGAGACATTCACTCGACAACACGTAGACATAACAATTCGGATGGGTTTTTTTTTAATCCACACCTTGGTAGACTCGGAAACAAAAGGAATAAATAGTATAGGATGTGTGAAAGGTACAAAATTAGTTAGTAAAATGAATACCGTTCACAAACACACCCACTCTAGTGATGAACGAAATCTCAAATTCCTTGAATATTACAGTGAATACCTAGTGTATTATTTGGTAAATATTCATCCAATGGACCAGAAAATGGACGGAAGGCAGTTTGGTAGCTGTTGATAGTCAGTTTCGATCATTTAATCGTCAATTTTGATCAGTTGAATCTTCGGTTTTTATCAATTGAACTACTGGTTTTGGTCGGTTAAATAGGTAATAATTTTTGATCAGTTAATTTCTTTTGTTTTTATCAGCTAAACTATAAGTTTTGATCGGTTAAATAATCAGTTATGATCAGTTAATTTCTTCTGATTTGATCAGCTTAACCATTAGTTTTGATCGGTTAGATCTTCAGTTTTGATCAGTTTAATTGTCAGTTTTGATAAGTTGTTTTATTAGTTTTCTTCAGTTGGCTCATCAAGTAGAATGGAAAGATAGAACTGTTCACTACTTACTATCACATGGACAAAGGACTATAATTTCGAGTTTTTTAGGAGAATAAGAAATAACCACAATGCCAATTATAACCAATCAAAATAAGTTATGAGCAGCTGAACCATTAGTTATGATTACCGAAATATCTTATTTATTAGGCAAATATTCATTGAAAGGACCAGAAAAAGGACGGAAGAAAAATTTCTCTGAAAACTTATATTATGATTTTGAAGGGACATGAAAACGAAATATGCTGAAAACATGTCAGACCGGAATTAACATTTTTAGGGAAAGTACCTTGGTTAGTCTAAAATTGATTGTTATAGGGGAGTAGGTTAAGAAATCGATTCTATTCGATGAGACGAACCAATCGAAACTAAAAACTTGATTTCGAAACTATAGAATGGGAGGTCATACATTCACTATTATGTCTGACAACTCGAAAAGAATACTATTCAGCCAATGTGAGTTCCTAGGCGTCTAAAACCCACGAAGTTGTTCACTTATGATAGTTGATAGGTGAGTGCTTTCTAGAAGGAAAAATTTTAAGAACGCCTGCCTACAATTTGTTCACCTTTGTACGAACAGTTCCATTTGAACCACCTAGTCACAATAAATAGATTGTGTGGGTTCCCGAGATGAGAGTTTTTTCACATAAAGCATAACTAAAAATGCCGAACAATATTCCGTTGGTCCGTTTAATACATATTTTATTTACTTTTTCTACTTTTATGAGGTTTATCGACGAGACCAATTTGAGAATAAACTCGCGATTTTACGACCCAAGGGCGCGCATGTCTCTTTTCTTCTTGTCTTTCAGTGAAGCCGTTCACGACCCCCCCCCACCTGAACATTGGAAATTTATAACAAGGTTGAAAGGTTAAATATACTTGAATAGCTGCAACACGGCTTACCGGTATTTTGTTGACGAGCCGGTTCGTTTTATTACCTATAATCCGAGTTGTAGGCATTCATCCCGTCGCTCGTGTTTTCGATAACACCTACCTACTTCTGTAAGAAGTAAATACGACTCGAAGAGAAATAAAATGCAACAAAAGACCCGACAGGAAAGCGTAAACGTTGTGGGCGAGTACGAGCGCCACATAAATCCGTGCATCGGAGGTTCGACTTGTGTTTAACATGTTTTTAGCGGAAAACCAACATTTCACGAAAATAAACCAACGTACCGAACGGAGTAAATAAACGACTATCACGTTTCATTATGTAAGCGAAGATATATGAATGTGCACATTCTTCCTGAAATTTCATAAAAACGACTCCCAAGTGAAATTGAAAGTTAAAATTGATCTCTTATTCTCACATGAAGATTGAACTAACAGACGGTGGTTTTGAGTAGGTAGTTGAGAAAACATCCATAAGTTATGGACAGTTGAGTCATCAGTTTTGACCGAAAGGCTCATTTGATCAGTTGAGTAGTCAGTTTTGATTAGCTAAACCATCAGATTTGATCAGTTAATAACCAGTTTTGTTTAGTTAAATTGTCAGTTTTGATCGGGCACACCACTGGTTCTGATCATCAGTATTATTTGTTGATTTTGTCATATTTGATCAGCTGTATATATCACTTAAATCATTAGTTTTGATCATTTGTACCAACATTTTTAATTAGTTCAATAGTCCATTATGATTAGAATATTAAATATTCTAATGAAATATTAAATGTATATAATGAATATTAAATATTCTAATATGAAATTTTCATCTGTTTTGACCTGCAGTACCAACAGTTTTAATTAGTTAAATGTTTTGATTAGAATATTTTGTCAGTTTTGATGTATAGAAACTTGATTTTGATCAGTTATATCATCAGTTTTTATCAGCAATACTAACAATTATAATTAGTTGAATCGTCGGTTTTGAATAGTATATTTTGTCAGTTTTAATATGCTGAAACATCCATTTTATCAGTAAAATCATGTTCTGACGAGCTCAATCACTGGTTTTGATTGGTTTAATCATCAGCATTGATCAGTTAAATCGTCAATTTTGGTCACCTAAATCTTCCATTCTGATCAGCTGAACTATTAGATTTGACTAGTTAAAACACCAGTTTTGATCAGTTGAACCAATAGTTTGAATAATCAAGTTCAATAAGTCAATAAGTTTTTTTTACAAAGCTTTATTCGGCTTTTGTAGTAGTGACACAAAATTATTGGACAATTTATTGGAATTTTCAGAAAAGCGAAAACAGATTTTGGGCGAAGAAAAATGAATAACTACCTATGTTCACGGTTTTGAATGAGGCTTTAATCTCGTTTTTGCGACAGGTCTATCAAAATAAACGATGTACCTACTCTTATATCTTCCTCTTAACAATTTCGAAAATATGACATTTTGTTGCTTGTATATGAAAACATGCAGTCACTACATGATTCAGATTGAAAGACCATACAGATCTGATGACTAAATAAAATTATGTATAATAATTATGTAAATTATGTATAATAATTCTTGATAGTCCTCTCTACCACTCTACACACAATACTCGACACTAAAAGTACCAAAGTATCAATATAAAGAAGGTGAGGCAGGTACTTATTTACCTAATGAATTATTTCTATTAGACGTACTTTTCTTCTTATTCGATATGTGATTTTCAAGTCTTGGTTCGTTCATGTCGCCAAGGAGCGGATTCCGGCAATTCTCCATACCGGGAAAAAGCCCTGAAAATGTAATAAAACGTCATCTACTGGGATCACAATCGTGCAAATAGGTAGTTAGGTGTAATCAGCTGAACGTATAACTTGATTTTCAAGCATTGCAAAGTGTGCTCGAAGCAGAAAAAGCCGGCTACAATTTAGATTAGTCAATTATTTACACAAATAACAGGAAGCAAAGCTGATTTTTCAGTGTTTTCGTCAAGTGTGGCATAAAATAATTCAATCTGAATAAAAATTCAAAACTTCGCCACTTCGTTAAAATGCAGAAATCAATATTAGTTTCGTTAAGGAAGATTCTCTAACTATTAAAAATTGAATAATGCCGTACCTCCTTTATAACTGACGGATTATAACATGATATCCTGATTTTTCTGAAGAAAATTAATTTCTTGCACTACAATTTTATTATCTTTTCGTTGAATGTTGAAAATTTTAAATTTAAAATTAAAAAAAATTTAAAAGAGTGAAGTTTGCTAATAGGTAGCTAGTTACTTATTTCTCGTTTCTTGAAAATAATTTAACTATTTTCTAGTTAGTTTCAAACTTTTAATTAGTTGTTAACATTAACAATAAAATAATACTTCCTAAGCAATAATCATAATTCATTATCAATAGAAGCAGAAACTTTTGTAGAACAAACAAACAACAGTCTGAATGAATTATAATATTGTTAACTATTGAATCATCCACATTTATAGATATCGCAGTGGAAAATGCTGTAGGTAAAAAGGTTCAGTAGCTGGCAAGGAGGTACGGAAAAACTCATTGAAAATATCAAAGAAAAACACGGAAAATTACTGTACACATACCAAGTTGAGAATCCAACGAAAACACTGCAACAGAAGAAAGATTATAGTGTCTTGAATTCATTGAAAATGTAGCTTATTGTAGGCTTATGATACAAGCTAATCTCCCGTATCGATGATATAAGCTCCTATCCAAATAGAACCATCACCAATAAGCATCTGTCCACCTTAATAACCAACTAGTGAGAACTTTAGAATTATAATTACCTAGATACGATGCTTGCTCAGTAGGTATACCTTTAGTTAGTGTGCCTACCGAGTTCGATACCTAAGTTGGTTACTATCAAAGCTTCAAAAATCTACCAACAGCCATTAGCTGGTTGAATGAACGAGTTCCCTTGAGAGTTAAGGACAGTCGGCTCGAGTTTCGTATGGTCCCAATATAAGGAAGTCCCGTGTTAAGAACTTCGGGTTTCAATTCTACTACTAATTTAAGTAAGAAAGGTGTCTCCTAGCAATTTCGTTTTAATCCCTTGTTTTGACGAATTATTACAATTTTGAGATTTTTTCGTGTTTTTGACCTTAAGTCATTAAAATTATCATAACTACTGTAATTTACCGTGAAAAAAAAAATTACGTAAAAATAAGGGCACCGTTGAAAAGTGCGTCAAATTTCCCATATTTATAGAAAAATCTACTCGTAAAGTAAATCTTGTCAAATTGGCAAAATTTACTCTCTTTTTGTGTTGTTGAGGTTTTACTTCCGCATGGTTTTTCCGTACTTTTAACACCGAAAAATGCGCAAAAATCTCAGCTTTACAATGGTATAATCAAATAATATATTTCTATTCAATCTTTTCAATCTATAATATCAAACAAATCTTAGAATTGAAAAGACATGGAAAAACAAGGGGAAAAAACAAAATTGCAAGAGGACATTTCTTACTTAAATTAGTTTTATAGTATATGTATACGAATCTCGAAGTTTTCTGGTCCTAAACACACCCTTTAATCGAGTAGAGTCGTCTGTGAACCCCTCTCCACTTAAGAGGGTAAGGAAATAAGTGCACAACCATGGGCGAAATCATCAGAGCAAATTCTGGTTTTCCCTTTGGAAGACAGCTGATGACATCAGCGTTGCCAGGAATGGCAGTCGGACGAAAATTCGTCCTGAAATTATTATTATTATTATTTCGTCAGAGCTTCAACAATATAACGACCACAGTCCGTCCCTTATCAGAAGTCACGAATATACCAAGAAGTTCCAAAGCATGTGTAAAAGCCAATTTTTATGGAACCAAACCTGACCGTTTTGATTCATAACTAATACGAGTCATTAACTTAATAAATAGTGATTCCGTCCCAACACCAAGAAAATTGCTTTTAATTTGATCAGTTTTAGGCCTTTAATTTTAAAAATTTGATCACTTGAATGTCGTCATCCTGATTTTGGAACTGAATTCTATTTTTTTGTTTATTACCTATGGTTGAGTATTATTTTACATTACTCATTATATTTATTTAATTATATTTATTGATTGTATATGAATAAACAAATAATAAAATCAACCATAATATTCTATTTATAGTATCGTCAGACGTTTAATCAGTCGTTTTTATCAGTGGGGGTGGAATTAGGAACGTTACTTCAAAATTAATATTTTGACGTATTTTTCTTCTTTTTTTTCAGAAAAGTTTTCAGAAAGTTTTAGAACCTCAGGAAATAGAAATCCATTGCTCTATGTACCGAAGAAATCCTCAAAACATATTTATGCTGTTATTTTTGGTCTTAACACGAATAAAAATTTTTTGAGGCGTTTATGTGTGTATTTTTTGTCACAAATGTTTTTTTTTTTTTTAATTTTGAAGGTTGTCTCAGCTAACCTTGAAGAGTTATTCACCTGAGAAATGGCGAAAAAACGTGTTTTACCAAGTTACCCTTACCTACGGGGCAATTTTAGAACGCTATTTGAATAGTAAAAAAAATTTTTTGAATTATAAAAAATTTGAAGCATAAAAAAATGATTATGAATTATTTTTATTTATAATTGAATAATTAAAAAAAATAAACTTTGGATTGAATAATTTTAATGAATAATTTTTAAAAAATTAAAAAACTGACTTATTTTTGTTTATAATTGAATAATTTTTTATTAGTACTTACCTAGTGTAATTTCAGTTTGAATTGTGACATTTTTCCAAGTAACCCCGTATTACGGTTCTCAAAATGTGTTAGTACGAATACTTTAATTTAATTTTCCGAAAAGTTTGTAATTTATTGCTTCGAAAGTTGATATTTCTCTTCAAAATCGTGCCAACTGGATGACCATTTATAGCCAAATAGGAAGTAGTAGAAACTACAGTATAATCAGCTCCCATTCAAGGTCCAAACTATTTTCCTATCGTGACCACGAGTCAGTAATTGACCCAAATTGAGTGGAATAAATAAAATCTAAAGTCAATTTTCATCGATCAGTTGGTACTTACTATGAGGAGGTGTCAGAGATAAAGCCGAAATCGATGCCAAATGCGGGAACGAGTTTTCCAGGGAGGAATCCTGAAAAGTTTATAACATTTCATGTAGTTGAAACTAATTTGATTTATGATATCCTTGAAAACATGTTTGAGATTGAAAAAAATACATCCCAATTTTCAATCTCAAGTAGGTATAAATATCGTTATAACATTTTTTGTCCCAAGATACGAGAATTCTATCATATATATAATTTCAATTGTAGTTATGATTCTGCCCAGTTATTCCAAAATTTGGAGAGGATTTAGCTGACGTCTGTTCAGAATACCCATTCCATTCCAAAATGGATTTGCATCTCGGCAGTTTAAAAAGACTTGCCTTTCAAGTTCTCACGATCCTTGTCAATAGAAGAGTAAATGGTTGAAAACTTCACTCTGTGTAGAAAAGATTCTTTGTGTTATTGGTAACCTGCGTGCCGTTATTTTTCTGCAATAACAACTCGAGATGAGAGAGTCTAGCAGTTGAGTGGGGTTTTCTTCATTCACGAGTTTATGACTGTTTCTGCTCAGATAGCCTCACAAATGAGGTGGGTTGGTTAAACCTTTAGTGACTGATCATGCGTGAGTTTTGTGCCTTCAGTGTAACCATCTCGAAAGTTTCACCTTACTTACGTGATGAGGAGTGGGAAGGTTCAGGTGGTCTGTGTTGTACTCCATCCTCTGTTCCTGAGGTGTGGTGGTTAGCTCGACGGGGTGCGCCTGACTCGAATCGGGCGGGTTGGAGTCCTCGCTTTCCATCTTCATCTTGAAAAGATCGATAAATTAATTAATTGCGACTTTGATATAAGATGCTCTAGTAAATACTACTATTCGAAGTGCAAAAGTAGGGAAACATTGCTGATAAAAATCAGAGCTCAACCAGGAGAGGTAGCTCATATGCAAGGCGTGAGATGACGCTTGGAGTCGATGCGGGAACCGTTCGTGTTCGCCTGGCGCGGACTCAATTATGAACAAACTCAATTTATCGCAGTTTATAACTTAAACAATCCAAGATTATGGAAATTTTGAAGATTTTTCAATCTATTTTATTGTCTTACAGTAGCATGTAGGAGATAATTTTTCAATAGTCAGCCATCAGCTGATAATTCCATTTTTGGGCAGAAATTTTCCCAATTTGGACCATCTCTGCTGATTGAACGACGCGGAATAAAAAAGGCAGACTTGACATTTTCCAAAAAAAAAAAACTGATAATTACCTACTCACCAAATAAATTTCAGACATCAGCTCAATAAGTCAGTTTTGGGACCAAATTTGGTCTAATTTTGGACCATCTCTGCTGAATGAACGACGCGAAGTCAAAGAGGCAGACATGGTTTTTATCAACAAAAATTCACGTGTCAACTAATAAGTCAAAATTGGAGCCAACATTTGGGAATTTTGAATCGATTCTGCTGAGTGAATGACGAGGCATGGAGAGGGCAAAGACACTTTTTTGTTCCTTTCTTATGGATACTAAGTCAAAAAATTGTTAACATTTTGACGGAATTTTACTCCACCTGTAAAAGAGCAAGGAAGGAGGGTGACAGAGTCGTATTTTCCACCGTGTGAACCAGAATTGTTTACTTACTGTATTCTTTATTTAACTGTCACTCACTTTGGATAGTTTCAACACCCCTGAATGCTTTTCATTCGCCAACCGTTCGATTTTTTTAAAGGATGATTAAATATTTAATTAGTAAATAAATAGGTAGGTACTGACTTTTTACATCAATTTCGGATAGCGTTAAAGTTTTAGAAATGAATGAGACCACCCAGAGCTCTAATGATGAATTATGGTTAAATGGGAGTTGATTGTGAAATTAATCGAGATGATACGTGACTGCCTGAACCCCTGAGGGCTTCTCACACAGAGCTCTATAGGACCAATAATTCATTCCCAATGAACGAATTCAAGCGCAGGACGAATAATAAAATAGAAACACGAGTGTGAATCCCAAGTGATAGATGTATGCTGGCGTTTCACAAAAGCAGTCAGACGGAGCGTCACACAGTGGTCCAGAATCATCAAAAAGCGCTCAATATTCAATAACTTTTGAAGTTGTTGAGCTAGAAACCTGAACTCTGCGCCCTTGCCAGTCTCATAACTACAATAAAGGTATTGGTAAGTCAATAAAATGTCATCAAAGTTGAACATTTTTGATGAAGTAACTATGTCGAATAAACAGAATTTGAAAATTCAAAAGTACTAAAATAATAAATAAATAGTAATTTTTCCAAATTGGCGTTTTTTGTTGGTTAAATAAAGTATACGTTTAAAATTGAGCTGCCATTAAACAAAATGCTTCAAAGAACAATAATTCTTCTAACAAAATCTGGTAAATCTTTTTCCACCTAATCAACCTCCATGACACCAAGTGCAGTTGGTTCTTCAACACCCAAGGTGTCATCAGAGTCACCCCCACTTGACTCCATGACAGCAGCATTCTCAACAACTGAAGCGGATGCTGTGAGGAGAAGTTTGGCTTCAGTTTCCAGCTTTAAGATAAGTTGTGTTCTAAAATCCGTCGAGGCCGGAAACAAGGGAGTAGAGGGTGGGACGATACCGCCGTTTTACTATCGTTTTCTGAATTCGTTCAGCTCACTGAAGGCCGCAGGTTGCCGCAGCTGATTTCGGTCTTTAGTTTTTCTATATTACCTCAACGGATTTGGAATGGGGTCCACTGAATTATCAACTCCTTCTTTGCCGAACTTTCGATAAAGTTATCACCTTCTTCAGGAGCATCCTCGAAACCATCCTTTGAGCCCTGAAGAAGGTTCCCAATCCGTTGACGTAGTATTCTCTGTTGGGTCGATCTACATATTTGCTATATTTCTATGCATGTCTACGGAATATCTAAGCCTCAAATTAGTCAGACGCAAAAGCAATACGACAAAAGGAAGTCCGAAATATGTAAATTATTTACTTTTTCGGTAAGCCCGTTCTTGATGAAGATTCGAAAAATAATACAATATTTGTATAGCTCTTCAAATATCCCACTAAAATAACAAAAACATGCGTCAACCATATCAGACTGGACATGTAAAATTGAAGAAACGATTTTTGTACATAAGGATTTCGGAAGTTTTCTTCATTTCTAGTATTTTAATGGACAACCACCGTCCTGCAATCAATTGTGAGAGCCTAAAACTAGAGAAATGGCACTCGCAGGAAATACTCGAACGTATTCTAACGTATTCAAGGCCAACGTGTTTGAAGAATCTACTTCAAAAAATCTTGTTTTGAGCGCTTTTGAGTTTTGGGGCTCCTCGTGTCCCCAAAGTTTTTTTTCATATATATTTTTTTAAAGGATTTCACGACAATTGAAGCGGGAACACTGGTGAGAATAGAGAAACACCCTATTCGTTGATGCTCGTGTAGTGCGACTAAAGAAACACGGGGATTCCTAATTTGATATAGATTTATGTGTTGAAGTTTTAAAAGCGAATTGACGTCTACATACACACATATGAGCTACGCTATCGAAACGAAGGATTTCCATACCCTAGTTCCAGAAACCGAATAAGGGGAAGTAATGCACACTCACTCCTGGTGGCGTCGGCGTGGAGTTCTGACGGGAAGGTGGGTTGTTATTGTTGTTGTTGCTGTTGTTATTATTGTTGATACTTTTTTTCAGGGAGAGGTTTTCCGCCATGTCTGATAGTCTGGGCGGGGAGTTGGGTGTCTTGGTCAGGTCCTGGGGCCCGCTGGTGTCGCCCGACCGCCTCCTCGGCCTCGCCTGGAATAAAAGAAAAACGTGTCGATAAATTTACAGTCGTGAGTGTTAACATGGAGGGAATTTGTTTTATTTCGAAATGGTACATCTTGTGAGGATGATCATGATTTCATGGCAACGAGTGATGGTTGAGGCTCGGTATTGGCTTGTTTTGACCTGAGAATAGCTCTGCACCCTTCGCTGTGAGGACTAGTTGTAACTACCTCAATTGAGTTCATTGGGAAAAAGGTTAAACTTTCAGTATCTCGATGGGAAGTTCAATAAAAAAAATAGATCTAATTGAGATCGGAATCACAATATTGAGTTAGCCAAACTCTTTGTATTCTTCTCCCCCCCCCCCCGAACCCCTCCTTTACACATTCAAATATTCATCGTAGTGGCTCCATAGTTGGCTCGTCAATTTATATTGGATTTTCAGACCAAATTAAACCTTTTCCAACCCAAATGAAACTATTTTCAAATCAAATTAAACCTTTTCCATTTCAATTGTAACCTTTTCCAGAGCAAATGATACCTTTGGTGAAAGGAGGACGATGAAAGTTAGGCTGGTGCCTTGAAACCGTTTAAATTAAAAAGCCTATTTCTGTTAAGCATACCGAATACAGGATAACTCATGAGACAAATACCCCTTCTAACATCGATCGCTACTGTTTCTAACAGAAAGATGTTTTCTACTAAGTAGAGATCTAGGCACTGAGAAATAATGAACCAATGTCAATAGGTAATTCACACAATTTCTATCAACGCTAAGATACGCAAAAGCTTCCTTTCGTTTTGGAAAATGCTTCAATTGAATAAATATTGGTTTCATTCGGTCTGGAAAAGGTTTAATTCCCCTGGAAACAGTGTTGCCAAATTGAGGATTTTTTTCACAGAGAGGAAAAATTGGGTAGGGGGGAAGGGGGAGAGATTTCAGAGTTTTTTAAAGGGGTCTTTCCGTTCTCAGCCTGTTCAGAGGAGGTTGTGCAGTTAATAGTAACATCGTTCTATTTTCTTGCATAATGTGTATTCTTAAACCATTAATTATTTATCCTGTTGGTGGTAGGTAGTTGAGAGTTGAGTTGTTGCTCTCAAACTGCCGCAAATTTTACCCACTTTAAATTGTTACTTGCCATAAAGTATTGAAAAAACCCTATACCTTTTCAAGCTTTAAAAACTGAACAAGAGCAAAACTATTAACGTTTTTAGTGCACACAGTAGCACAGCGTTTTTGGGGTCGACATTTTTGGGTCGTATAAACACGAAAATCTCTCCTCTGAAAAAAAAAACCTACTTTTGAATTGCTGTATCTCAGTAATTGTCCAACCTAGAGAGCACAGGCTGAGCTTATAAATTTAACCTGCTTTTTAAAGTTACCGGTCATAAATTAATAAAATTACGCATAGTTGGAAAATTAAAATAAAGTGCATTATATATCAGGATTATTGGCTTACTATGTCATTGGCACTGGCTTTTCGGAGTTGCCAATTTAGGAAGAAACTACAATTACGGTGGTACAGAAAATAGATTGTATACAAAAATCATAGATACCCTCAAATTAGCAGTGTTTATTGTATAAGTTGACTGAGGAATGGGGGGTGCGCCTTGATTTTTTTTTAGATTTTTAATCGAAAGTCGACTACATCCTGAGAATTTTGGCACCAACCGCGACCTTCTAGCGTGAGTAGATCTGCTTCTATGATTTTCAAAGTTTCGACCGTTTATGACGTCACGCGCCCCTCCCGCCTGGGCGGAACCCCCCAGCCCATTGTGACGTCATAAACGGTCGAAACTTTGAAAATTCACAGGAAAAGATTTACACCGCTAGAAGGTCGCGGTTGGTACCAAAATTCTCAGAATGAGGTCTACCTTAGATTAAAAATAACAATAAACAGTTTTTCCTACCCAGGCACACACCCTATTGAAGTGTTGCTGAAGAAACTTGAGGACGCTCCTTGATCTTCAGTCTACAATGGAGAATACGTTCTCCAAGCTCAAAGATTCAATAATCCTTCTCCTAGCCTCCCAATAGAAGAGACACAGCTCTGATCATTGCTATCTGAGTACTTTTTGTGTTTATCAAAACCTTATTCCAATAGTGAGCAGAACAATTTAAGATGGACGTTGATTTTTTTCTTCCAATCGAAATCAACGAAAAAAAAGTCATTGGAGTAGACCGTTGAAGCAATCAGTGTTACTTTCAACGAAAAAAAAAACAATGATCTCTGATTCATAAATGCAAAAAATGAACATAAATGTAATATCTTCAGGCCGATTCGTCGAATTTTTGATCCCTGATACCAATTAAACGAACAATTGATCGGTGATATGGGAAACGAACGTTGGAGATTATTGCGCACGTATTGTTTTCTGAAATTCGTTAGTGATAGTGGACCAGGTTCGGATTTAAATACGGTAAATTTCTGTCACTGTGAAAAAGAAATTACATTTTTTTACTCCCCTCCACGAAATTGAAAACAAGAAAGGGATACGGTGATTAGGATCCTGACTGATTTTGTTAGTTCAGATTCGTTAATTCCGACGGCGAATACAAGAAAGGGGATGACTCATGAAAACGATCTCGTTCGTTGATTTAAATTTCTGCGTTGCGAGTTTTTTCCCCTTTTCCACGACACAGGACTACACTATAACAGCGGTAAACCCTAATTAGGAGCATTTGAATGGTGGGGAAGAATTTATTGCAGTGGACAGAGGGAGAATATGGACACCCTTTTTTCAGCCATGGCCGTCTTATAACAATTTCCAGCGTAATAAAAAGAGTAGTTAACTTGAGTCTGCAGGAAGACTATTTCTAATATACGATCATCCAATAATAACGTGAGCCATCTGTATCTTTTTCTACTTGTTACGTCGAACCCCAACCATCTCGAATATTTTTGACCGACTTCAAAACACCCCAAAACCAGGAGGAGAAGGTCTCTCAGTTTAGAATGTCATGGGGGACAATTTTTATTATTATTATTATTTATTTATTTATTATTTTTTTTCACGAGAAAAGTACAAATCTTTTTGTGAAGCCTTTTTTTTTTCTAGATTTTCGGAGTCCAGAGGAAGTTTTCCTGGTTTTTTAAAATACGTCCCTGTCGATACGTTATCCACTTCCTCTCCTTTCGGAGCTTTCGGAAAAAAATCCGGAACGGTTTGGAATTTTTTGAGTGTGCTGAATCCAAATTCTCTGATCATGTTATTTGATTTGTTTCACGTCCTTCGGATGGCCTGCGGTTTCAATTTTTGCAAGACCAGGGAGGGATGCACGAAAAAGGGGGTTTAACAAAGTACTTTGCTACATGAAATATGATCCTGTTTTCTTCAATAAATCAGAAATCAATTCAATTTCCACTTAAACTTTGAATATTGAAGAGGCCGTTAAACTTTTTTTTGTCAAATTCACATGCCTTCTAGTTATAAAGCGGTCCAATTTCATTTAGTACCTACTCCAGGAGACATAAAAACGTCTGCCAAGTGGGTGTGGCACATAGCTTCCTCGGATCCATAACCCTTGGTACTTTTCACTACCCTTATAGGGGACCATCTACACGTTATTCTGGACAATCCTAGAAAATTTCATCAAATTCGGAAACCGCTACCTTGGCAGACTCGGAAGCAAAACCCCGTTCGCGATGTATGACTGAATGAGCGAATTTTCACAAAAACATTTCAAATCATAGATGAATGAGACATCAATCAAAACCTATGATGGCTGAAACAAGATAATCTTCGAAATTAAAACTAAATAAATTCGTCACGCTGGGACAAATTATTTATTTTTCGTCAAATCGTCGGTCTTCTGGATTTTCCGACATTTCAACGGTGATCTTTTCGATATTTGCACGAAAAAACTTCGGAAAAGAGTCCAATGAGACCACCCTGAGCTCTGCTGACCCAACCGTTCGCGTAAAATGAATCATAAATAAGTTCTGCGGTTGCTAGAAAGCCCATGTTCTAAAATTTGAAGGGCACAAGAGTTTTACCTGTTGATTTCATCGTGATCGAATCAGACGAAGTGAGAAAATCACTAACATTCACTCTACGACTTTCCAATCGTGTTGCTGATTACCCACTTTAAAAAACCATCAACTCGATCGTGAAATACTGATTCATACGGGGAGCTCAACAGTGGTAGATCCTGCTCATTGAAATTCACAACTGGTTCTATTATTCGATGTGAATGAAATAAGGAATTTGATATTTAAAAAATATTATTGTTGACCAATCTGTGATCATTCCGAATGGGTGACCTATTAGGAAAAATATTAGGCCTTTAGGTAATTATTTGCAGCGTCTTCCCCTTATTTCTTCTCGCGTAAATTATTTTGTAATCCGCCAATAAACAGTTTTGATTGAGCTGCCTGGTCTCATTCGCCCCAGTTATGTTTAATATTTCGGGAACGAATAACTCGATTTCCTGCAGGTTTTTGGAGGGTTCCACGGATCAACCAAATAACATCTGGGTTCATACTTGAGTATGTCTTTGACATTTTCTACGAATGGGTTTTAGGATGGCCAGAGAAAGTGTGAAGTTGGCATACAAATTCATTAAAACTTCAAGAAATCGTAAAGACCTGCAATAGACGGAAGAAGGATTCGGATTCAACTCCCTCAAAACTCATCATCAATAATTGTAACGCTGCATATTATAACATAACGATGTATTAAATATCTATTACTTTGCGTTGAATGAGTTTTTGAGTAAGATGTTTCGCAAACAATGTGAACTACGAGTTGTTGTTTTAAAGCCAAGTGTTCGAGGTATGTCAAGGAATATAAGGTGAGAACACTCCAAACCAAGTGAAAAGAGAAACCAAGAACTTGTGCTTCCTCGCAGCCAAGGGTACTGGTAGCTCATAAAAATATGTTTGGAATAATGAGTCTACCTATATTACCGTACTTAAATTTCAGCAAACATTTATTCTTGAAGCCAGGTATGATAAAAACAGCCTCCAAATCATAAGTTTGATGCTACCGAATTTATTACACTGCTGGAACAACTTTGAAGGCTCACAGTTTCAAAACTCGCCCTTGAATTTGAGGAAAATGGTCACCCTCTCGAATACCAATTTATACTGTCAAATGAAATAAACCAAAAACCGAGGAAAGTTGACTTTCTTCTCGAATCAACGTTGATGGAGAGGATGAAAAACATGATTTTGTGATTTATCTCAAATGGTATTACATTATTTTCTTTCATTGAACGAATGTAGGTATAAGTTTATTGGTTCGTACAAAAATATTCATAGATAAAATTTCAATCGAAATCAACCAACCTGGTGCCATCTGTGGCCGAGGATGCTAGAGCCCCGGTACGAGTACAACGAGTGCGGTAGATGGCACGATAATTTTCTTTTTGGGTGACTTTTCCTCGACTTTTGGTTCGCATGCACAAAAATAATAGGTCTTTTCACATAACAAAACAATCCAGGTTTACGTGCACAGAGAAATGAGTTGAGAAAACACTACGGCTTTACTTTCTCCTCACATTTGCGAACGGCCAAAAATAAGTATGGAAATGAAGAGTTGAGAGCAATTTTAGCAAATTCTCGAATCAAACGAAATCTTTAGAATAGGTATGTTTATTTGGTATAATCTTGGAAAACTTATTGAGTATGACAAATTGCAAAACATACTTATTTATATTGTTAATTTGAAAGAAAATACATCTATAGTTTAAAATCCAGGATATTTTTTAGTTCATCCTAATATTTTAATCAATCCTAATCAATAGGTTGTTTCTTTCTATGAAGGAAAACCTACGGAATATCTCCCTTGAAATGATGTGTTCTTAGCATCACTCAAATAAGCTTCATTACATAGCTCTAGATGAGGCAGTAAACTAATCTATCCTCCACTCGAGACCAGGTATGTAGAGGGGTTTTGGGGGGATGGATCAGATGACGAAAAAGATTATTTCTGAATACATTAAAACACTGTAAGGTATAGAAAAAAGCCTAACTGGTTGTCATGATGAGGTTATTAATTTTGACAATTTTCTACACACACGCGAAATTTGTCAAGTTTACGCTCTGGGAGTGGAAAGTCTTGTTAACGAGCACAAATCACAGATTTTGAAATTTTTTTCTCATCAAAGAGGCTTCTATACAGTACGAATTATTCGGAAATGCTTTGACGCTATGCGTACATGAGGTAATACTCGCCAAGTAGAGGGCTGCATGACCATACGAATACCTTCAGAAGGCCATCCCGTATAAAAGTTAAAAGTACTGTCGATGAGGGAAATCATAGGATATAAGAAGAAGATGTTTTAGGCCTTCAATGTGAAGAGAGGCCAGACAATGTACGAATGTTGTTCAACACCTTCAGAAATTTTTCACGCGATCACATCCATGTGTTTGGGGCTCGTCAATCGGCGAATAATCATTTCGTGTCAAAAACTGCGGCATTCATATTCGATTCTTGATTCATTTTGAATATTTGATTGCGCAGCAGGAATTAACGCAATATTGTCGATAATGATAACAAGTGAATAATGAAGATCGGCAGCCGTTGGATCCGAACGGTCATCCATGCTAAGTGGATACAGAGCACGCGAATGCACGTACACGTTCCTAAGTTTGCCGAATATTACCTCGGTGCCCGCCAAATACTGCATGTGTCAAGTCGACTAGGAGTGAGTATACTTTTTATATACTTTTTGTATACTGTATTGCTCGTGCACATCCATCATGTACATAATATCCAAAGATAAATTTTTAAAACCGATTTATACCTAGACGATATGACTATATGTGAGGAAGATGAATCAGAGCATGATCAAAATTTAGCTAGATTCATGCAAGCAGTTAAAAAATACGTTTCCACGTTCAATGAAGAAAAAAATACATTATTCATTGAAATCTTTACTAGGCTACAAGATGGAGAATCGCAAAATGTCTCCTGATCCGGAACGTTTGAAGCTTTTACCAGCCCCTTCCAGATAGCCGCAAATCACTGGAGCGAGTTTTTTTTCTCATTATGCAAATGGGTCAACGATTTTACTGATAAAGCAAAACGACCTACCGATAAGAAGTCCTTCCCTACCTCAAAAGTAGCAGAATCTGACTTCAAAACGTTCATGGAGGGTATGTCCAAATTGGTTTTGACTACGACTGATGCCGAGGCCCCCTTCATACTCGTAGCCGAGTCAGATGCTAGAGATTATTTCGATTCGGGAGTACATCCTCAATCAGGTCAGCCTGTACTATTCTTCTCTATAAAATTGACAAAATGCGAGAAGAAGCATTCTACAATTGAGAAAGAAGCTCTTGCTATGGTGGAAGCTCTCAGAAAATGGAGATGTTCCCTCCTGGGACGTCACTTCAAGATCATCACGGACCAAAACTCGGTCACGTTTATGTTGAACAAAAAGCAAAAATCTACAATCAAAAGCGAGAAAACTCGACGATGAGTGCTTGAACTTTCCTGCTATAATTTTAAAATAATCTATAGCCGATACATTGTCGAGGCTTTGAAATGCTGTCCAACCTTATAAGTTACATTGCCTACCCAGCCAAGTAAGCCATTCAGGTGTGGCAAGAATGGTACACTGTGTGAGAACCCACTACGTCCTATTTTCTCTTGAAGAGGTTCGTAGAATGACGCTAAGATTCTTTAAACGAAATCCGTGTCTTTCTATCAACCACACACGTCCTTTTGAGTGCTTTCTTCTAGTTCGGCCCACTTTTTTTTTGTTCTCGACACAAGTACCTACTCACAATCATGACGAATACTGACGATTCCCGTTCGCATACCCATACCCTAACACCATCTCGACAACAATAATTGAATGCTTGCTTGAGTTATTTACTACCTTTTACATTCACACTGTTCATCGTTCAACTCAAGTGAGTAACGGACATTTTACATTCCAAAGAAGTTGCTACTTCCATGTCGAGTCCGCACAATGGAGAGAGGAAATGGAACGATATGGCGCACCATCTCATTTGCATTAAGAACGAACAAACTGGGTGTACGTGATTGGCAGTTTGTGCTGAAGGATGCTCTCCATTCAATGAGGTCACTGCTATGCACAGCAACAAATAAGACATCCCCACGAGCAGATGTTCATCCATCAAAGAAGATCACCAATGGCAGTACTCTTCCTTCCTGGTTGATTCTAACTTATTTCCACCTGAGAAAGTTTTTATAAAAAATTATACTCGCCAGAGCAAGTATGACCCCTTTGTGGAGGAAGTTGACCTCGTAGATGTCAACCTTCAATACGGAATAGTGAGACTCATGAAAGGCCGAGAAACTACAGTTTTCCTGAAGTACCTTGTACCATAACGAGGTAGCGGCCCTGGCGACGAGGAACAAGGAGATTCATTGGACGATCTGTACTGGGATTCCAGCCCTATCCTAATTCACAAAACGTGTTCGACGTGGCTTCGCGATGCAACTGGATGGTTTCCCGAAACCACTCAGTGGCTAATTTTCGGAGTTAGTGACTTGGATATTATAGACCTATCCTAATTCACGAAAGGCACCTTTTTCTCGTTCAGTTGATAACTGAACCGACTCAGTGGTTTTTGAGCCAGTTTTCTTAGCGAAGCCCACTTCTGGAACCTCAGTATCGAGATCCAGGAGCCTAACAAGAATTGGAATAGTCTGAAGGTCCTCATGTATGGCGATCATCGAGGACCGAGCAGGTTCCTCCAAAAATTTGATGACTTTGTTCTTTGAGGGGAGTAGAATTATGAATTTAATATATGGGTCATTTCAAAATTTGGGGTTATTTCTTGTCAAGCAGCTTTTGTGAACACTCTATTTGTCTTGCAAATTCAGAATTTTTTCAGGGAGATACAGCAGGTTGGTGTCTACAAAGATCACATAGAATGAATTTCACTAATAAATTAAGTCAGATAATTAAATATCATTAATGATCCCAATTCTCTCTCCCTACACCTGTCACAAAGGGTAGGTTGGGAACTTCGAAAATTTTTGGAGAACTCTATATTCATGTTTTAATTTAAATAAAAAATGTTATTGGTCCAGATTACTCTTCTCTTCAGCAATAAATTAGAAACGAACGAAAATTCCTTGAATTGGAAGCGGTTTTGCCATGTTTTGATGCTGTCACAAGGTTTTAATCTCTCTCCCTAAAATTTTTTTGAAATGCCCGCCCACTCCTGGAAAACGATTATTTCGTGTTATGAAAAACAAAAGTGAACACTGCTGCAAGATGGCTTCCGAAGCTACTGAAGTTTGTTGAATTTCCAAGCTCCCAGTTGTGTGGGTTACGTTGTGAAGTGTTAAAGCTTTGAGAGTAGGTTAATACTTTCTCCATCCCTACAACCACCTCACACATCAGGGTAAGTGTTCAACTACGTATAATTAAACTCAAATTGCAATTACGAATGCCATAGTGTTATTTATTTTTTCTAACGTTCAGAATCAATAATGGTGAGGCCAGTAGAGAGTGATAACCTCACAAATCTCTCTCCCTACAACCTCTCTACCTACAACTTCTGGGAACAGGCTGGTTTGTAGGAAGAGAGATGGAATTGCAGGGGGAGAAGTTTTGCTCATGGTTCATCAAGATAATGGTTAAATTTGACCTCTTGGTGTATATTCTTGGTATTAGTAGTTATCCATAGGTTACATCAGTAATTACAACAACATTTTATGTGCAGAAGTTCTAGTCAACCTTGGATGAACCGTCTACGTGTGCTGTTCCTTCTACCTCTACTGGACTTCCAGCTTCAGCTAAACCGCTGTGATTGCGATAAATAAAAGAGACTCTCCTAAACTAAGATTCTCGTATTTTGAAGGAATAAAAAGGTTTCATGAGTTCAACTGACCCTTGGTTTTCTCTCTCCCTACAAAGTCGAAATTATGGAAAAAATTCAAAATTCTATAAATTTGAAACTACTTGATAAAGTGTGCGCCCACTTCAGGATCTGCCTCAGTGGTCAAAACAAAGGACGTTTACGGGAGAAAAAACATAAAAACTTCAACAAAAATTTATGGAAAAGTTAGAGGACAAAAAAACCCCAAATTTTGAAATGACCCATATAAGTTACCATAATGATCTTATGATCTAATCCTTCTGAATGGTTATGTATGTTCTTGAAATTATTGTTGTACCCAATGTTATGTCGAATGAAGTCTAATTTTGTGGGTGATTCGATTACACGCAAATACTGCATGAAAGGGAGAGCATTTATAGCCTGCAATGAAGGTGCTGGAATATCTAGTGACTTCTGCCTGGAATCTATCAAGTTCTGCACTCCTGGCTCACCTGTTTCCGGCGGGGCATCGGCGAAGTGCAGTGTCGTTCCGGCATTTCGCTGAAGGAGATGTTGGGGAGGTGGGGGATCTGCGGGAGCCGCATGGAGTGAGGAGCGCCGCCCTGCGGACCGTTGAACTGGTGGTGCGGCGGCGTCGTGGGCGAGAAGCAGCGCTCCCTGGGGTGAGTCGGCGTCTTCTCGGAGGTCAGCACGGGGATCCGCTCCGTGTGAGCCAACCCTCGCACCTGAACACAACGTTTCAAGGATCAAACAATAAATTGGTGAACTTGGGTTAAAAAATATACAGGTTTTCCAAATCAGATAGAGAATTTTCAAAATCAAATTGAGAATTTTCAAAATCAAATTGAGAATTTTCCAAATCAAATTGAGAATTTCCCAAATCAAATTGAGAATTTCCCAAATCAATTAGATATTTTTCCAAGTCAAATTGAGAATTTTCCAAATCAAATTGAGAATTTTCCAAATCAATTTGATATTTTTCCAAGTCGAATTGAGAATTTTCCAAATCAAATTGAGAATTTCCCAAATCAATTTGATGTTTTTCCAAGTCAAATTGAGAATTTTCCAAATCAAATTGAGAATTTTCCAAATCAATTTGATATTTTTCCAAGTCAAATTGAGAATTTTCTAAATCAAAAATAAAATTCCTCATTACTGAAACTATGGAGAGAGCTTTTATTTTGGTATAAAACTGAAAATGTGTGTATTTTCCTCTTTCCTTTTTTCCTTTCTTTTTGACTTTCGTGGGGGATGTCACTCAAGAAAGTCATCATCACATTTAAATTCAGCGTACAAAATGGATTCCAACGTGACAACCCCCAATGTCATAGAAAGGTCATTTTTTCACACAGAAGCCTCGATTTTCACTTAAAAAAGTATGTTTCTCTGCGTTTAAAAGCAAAATTGTCCATTAGTTTACCAAGTAAATTTAAATTTAAATTATTTCGTTGGAAAGCATAGAGTTCATGAAAACTGCATTGATTTTCCTTCACCAAAAATAGGTAAAAATCGAAAAAAAACTCAAAAATTACAAAGTTTGAAGTTAAGACAGGAAAAACTCAAACGAGATACGAGGTTAAAACACAAAAAAAAGTATAAGTGAAAACTCGAAAACGAAGTCACGAAAAAATGTCTACGACGCACTCTTTGTTGCAAATTAGATATCGAATAGACCCCTTAAATTTGGCCGTATCTTTCTCGGGCACCCTGAATTCAGGAATGATAGATTGCACATAACATACAATAAATTTCGAAAAGTTATCATGACAAAAACGTCAGAAAATCGAGTCATGCCCGAAAAATAATGCTCTGTGAAGATGCAAATAATAATAAATAGAGCAGGTTAATCAGCCATATCATTGCTCACCTGTAACGATTCAGCGGCTTTTATCAAGGAGCTGAGTTGTTCTTGACCTACGCTTATTTCTCCCCGGTACATGAAGTCTACGATGGCTTGAACCTCCCATCCTCGAAGATCTTTCAATACGATCACCGGATGCTTGCACGGCGTTTCGGAGAAAATCCGTTGGAAGTACGGGCTGTCAACACAAAAGAGCAAAGTTAACATTTTTTAATTGCCTATTTTCTTGGAAGTTCATTACGTTTTTGGGAAAACTCAGAATCAAACAATTCATCGTTCAAAAATTGTTCAGGAAGGTCTGAACCGTGAAACGCGAGTGGAAATTTTGATTTTGGATAACTTTTTTTTCAACTTCGAAAAATTGTTTTGCTACTACCCATGACCTTGTTTTCAGAGGCTTACCTTCTCAATTCTTTCAGCCATGAATCCACTAGCCCTAAAACTTCTAATCTTTCACGTTTTGTTTTATAGTATTTAAGGATAATACTAGCAACTACCCACATTTATGCATTTCACGGCTCGATAACATATCATGTATTTCTCTCATGGAATACCTCTTCTCTAATAGCAGACCCTTCTTCAGTCGTCCCCATCTCTTAAATTTCTCTTCATCTTGAATGAACAATTCGGCTAATCCTGTCAAGATCTTCTTGGCAACAATTAATCCCTAAGCAATATAAATTATTCCGACGCATATCATGAGAAAACTCTTCGACGTCCTCGGAGGTCAGGGTGAATAAAAGTCCCTTTGCATCAAAGATGGGTACAGCGAGAGTTACTGTTATTGATTCATTCTATGACAGTCACAACACTACCGCGATCGTCTTCTCTAGAACTTGCAGCATCATTCTCATCGCCTCCATCATAATTTTTATTATAACTAGGTATATGGTAGGTACCAAAGACTGTTCGTAAATCAAAACAGCCCTAAATCAAGTCAACTTTGTTAGGTACCCATCGCTATCGGATTGCATTTGGTTAACTCTTCGCGTATTTCTATCACTTTCAACTTAGGAATATCCAGCAATTTTAATCCGCTGAATGTGATAGTGATCGCAAGCCATGTAGCAGCACAAACACAATCCAAAAATGGGAACAATCAGCACCAACAACCGGACCTCTAACGTCGCAACATCAATGAATTGAACTCTCCACCTTCACAAACACGAAATTGACGGAGACCCGCTTCTGAATTTGAACGAGCATGATGTAGACATTATCAACTACAACGACCTTCACTTTTGGAGGACCGTTTATTAGACAAACATAAAACTTTACAAACTTATCAAAACAAATTGGACCTCCCCATAACCCTGCCGGCATAATTATAAATAATGCTGCAATTGATTCAACAGAATTGATTCAAATCCTTACAATATCGAAATTAAAGGAAGTTGATTTTTTGGGGCTTATTCGGCGTTAAGTGAGCAAGTTCAGACAATTACGGAACTTGTATGGAGACCTTTGCAACGCATGATCCACATTTTTCTGCTGGTGTACCGAGTTTCCATTTCTCTTGCCACGAAGGGCTGTCCTACCTTCGATTGTGATAATGCAAAAAACTGTTTCAACACCTACTTGTCAACTCAGAGAGCTGGAAAAAGAGGAGTAGAATTGGTCCGTTGTCAGTTCGCATTTAACGACCTCATATATGGGATTTCGTTCGATCCACAGGTGGTTTTAATAATATTTCCGGCACTTCAGATGTTTATAGCCGTATGAAATCCAAATCGTTATTCACGTTTGAGAGGTTTTAATGTACTTACGAGGTAAAATGAGCATTAGCGGTTCTGTTCGATATTTTTTTCGTATTCCCATCACTTCCTAATGCCGTCTATCTAATGAGAGAGTATGTACAAATATGTACATTGTGAGAAGGAAATATTCAGAAATTCCGTCTGAACATTCGATTTTGGTTTATTATTTTCAATAATGAACCTGTGGAATCGACCAAGAAAATTTTTTTTTTTAACACACCCTCAAAATTTGATGGTTTACGTTTCAAGGTACGTAGAATCCAAAAATCGAATAAAAATTTGACCTTCCGTCCGCCGTCCGCCGTACGCGGCACTTTTGCCACTTAGCATTGACCGATTTTGATGAAATTTGGTATGTAGGCTCCATCTGGGGTCTAGTTGTGCCCTGAAGATTTTGGTTGATGTAGGTCAGTTCTAAGGGTTCCAAAATGAATTTTGAAATTTTGAAAACGCCCTAACTCAAAAAATTTTATTGTAAAGGTATTGTTTTTCCTTCAATTTAGGATTCTATAGAATTTTTAGAATTTTTTGAGACCACTCGGAGCTCTGTAGGACAAACTGTTCGCTCGCTACGAGAATGTATGGGTTTTACGTACGATAAATCAGAAACACGATTGTGAATCGCAAAAGAGGCCTAATCTCCGTTCAAATTGAATCTGACCGAAATACGATCGATGTTTTTCTTCAAGTTGGATAGTTAGTTAGTGGATTTGCAGACGAGTGATCTATATAAAAATAATAAACCATTGTGTAATAATTTGCAGCGTTTCTTTCTTCCAGGTACAAAAAATCAGTAGGGGGGAATTTTCGGTCAATTTCGCCTCCCGTCGGTTCTTCTCAAATTACCACCTAGGGGGGAAAGCACCAGTTAATAAACAGGCACCAGTTAATGAACACTTCGTAACATTGTCTGACTTTTTAAATGGGCGGGAGTTAGTTGGAGGAACTTCCCTAGATCGCACTGATGTACATTGGAAATACCCACAATGCTTTCTCACTCCTTACGCCTACTACTCGCCTTACTACTGCGCCTCAAGCCAACTACTCGCTTGAAAAGTTTTCCCAATTTCGCACCCGATGTACGTAAAGTTTTACCTAGCTATATTTTCCTAGTTCAAAGTCAAAATAAGAATCAAAATTTCCACTCAACGTGGACAATTTTGGTTTTGTGTTTGTTGAATGAGCAAAACTTCATGAAGTAGTCTTTAAAACTTTAAATTACAGTCGCACAAGTCGAGGTTTTGGGTACTTACATTCAAGGAATCTCCTCAATTCACTTATTTGATTCTCAACTCGTCTTTATAGTGGACAAAAATGAATTACCTGCAGGCGGAGAGGACGACCTTGTGCGCCTTGAAGCTCGACTCTTCGCAGACGAGCGTCACGTCGACTAGGGTCTCGTTCTGAAGCAGAGAGTCGAAGGCCGTGAGGAGGTGACTCTGGTGGTTGTTCCAGCGGAGGCTGTAGTGCGGGGAACTCATTTCCGTGTTCTGCTGGAACAAAACCCAAACGGAAAATCTGTCAGAGGCAGCAGACGACGAACGGGAAGTTGATTTGCCAGAGAGGTGTGCTGGTCTTGTTAATTATCTCGCCTTAATAATATACGAACTTGGAGTATGGAATGAGCAAATGGTGGTAGAGATGGGTAGAGATAGAGGTTAGAGGATCGTTTCACACGGGGCCTATCCATGGTTACACATTTCTAAAATTACCAGTACCAGTGAAACTCAAGTCTACTTCTCACTGTTATGGAATCCATCAATAATGGTTCCCACATTATTTATCTCCTACAAAATACACATCTTTACACTTTCATCCAGCTAACAAATCGTTGAAGATAAATTAAGTAAAAGTCTGACATCGTTAGCAGATTCTGTTCCATTGAACTACCAACTGCAATGAAAAATTCCTGAAAAGACTCATCTCTAATAGTTGTAATCAATCTCATACGTGGCAACACCATGTAATCGAATTGTACTCATATTATATTAGAACCTGATGGTAAGCAGAGGCGGATAAATGAAAATGCGTATGAGGTAGGGTAACGGGCCCAATAGTTGGACAGTTGGATATTTTTTCCCTAATAAATAAGGGTACGGTCCTATTACCGACTGTGGATCCTTGATACACTATCTCCACTCAGTGTGGGAAACCTTATTTTAACCACTGAGTTGGAAAATTTTCAGTTCGGTTTGAAAGTGGTGGTGTCCGGACGAATGCTGTTCGTTATGATTTTGGTAAGTAAACATGAGCATATTCATGAGGATTTTCTGATTATTTGCGATGTTTTTTGTGTATTTCAAATATTGTTCCGTAAAGACGAGCTATTTTTTAAAGTATTCATCTAGGGAGTAGACCATTAGAGTAAATATTTATTTCATACTAAGGCCGTCCAACTAATGGAACTCCAAATCAGGATGGTCGTCCAACTTCAGGGCCAAGGCCTGGTTTTTAATGGCCTTATACTTGGACATCCGTGGGTTTTCCAGCTTCCATGAGATTCTTTTGTAATTCTAGTTGTTATTTTCATTATTAGAATTCTTAGAATGATTCGTTTGTAATTGTAATTGCGACTTTCATTATTAGAATCTTCTTTTGTATATTTTATTTCATAAGTCGTGATTGTTTCTTATTTCTCTCTTCAAGAGGTTATTGAAAGTTTTCTCCAATTTATGTTCCATTTCCTAAGTCAACATTTATTTTTATTACATTTTAGTACTTAAGTTATACTGACGAAGGTAGATGTTAATTAAAATCCGTAAGGTATTTATTTAGTTCTCAGTGTGAGCAATAAGACTAAAACAATAAAGACTGAATCACGAGAAAGCTTCAAAACCAACGTGGAATTTTTTCACGATTGCCTTCACTAAATCTCATAATTTTAGAAAACAATGATGAAGCAGTAGTTAGAAACCACTTTTCTTCGCATTTTCATAACAAAAATGTCAAACAAAACATTGTTCAATCTTGTCTTCAGAAGTTTCTGTTAATTCAGACGAGCTACCATCCAAAAACCAGCTCATATTATTATAGTCATGAGGTTCTTTGAAGGAAGCTCGTTTGAATTAACAAAAACTCCTAAAGATAGAATTGATCAATTTTTATCTTTTGTTTTAATACATTTTAATATAAGTTCACAAGAAAAGTAGTGCCCAACTATTGGGCCATCGCTGACCAAGATTAGGAACAAGTGTCCAACTTCTGGGCCAAGTTGAGTTTTGAGTTTCATGAATCATTTCGAAACCAATCCAATTATTATCCATTAACATTATTATTCTATTATTTATATTATTATTATCCAATCGAAAAAGCATGTATTTTATCATATAGCCACAGATTCTGAGAAGATATGGGGGAAAATTAGGAAGATTTACTAAAATACTGATTCTACAGCGATAATTTTAGTTAAAATGAGAAACAGATCGTGTTTCGGTCTCTTCCTCTGTATATTATACAATTACTAATAATCGTGATGTGGTGTGGTGCACAAGTTTCAAAGCAGATTTGTGCCATGCAATGGCAAACGTCTTCGGATGATTATAGGTTATGAAGGCGTCCTAAAATATTTATAGAAACGCTCCTGTAGTACCTACAAAATTCCGAAATACCAGTTCATAAAATGTCACAACTTTTAGCGGCCGTGTCGGTTGTTATTGTTTTAGAATAGGAATTTTTCTTCGATTCCATAGGTATCCAATGAATCTTTGTGGGTTGAGCCGTTCAGATTCAAAAAATCCGAATAGGCTATTGAAATGCTGTATTAAATTCATACCGAAATCTAATACTTCATATTAATTGTTCCCATCAGTCGAACGCTGATTTTTTAAAAACATAAATGTATAATAGCAAATTATATAATATGACATAATTTTAGTATTATACTTATATCTTATTGCTAGTGTCTATCGAGAATGTCGTCTGCAATCATAACTTTCGCAGACAATCGTTACCATGTTTCACATGGTTTCTTTGTTCTTACGGCTGAATATTCAGCATAAAATTTCGGCATAAATCGAGAGCTTTTCGACGATTAAAGAAAGATTTTTGTAAGTGGAAAATCGACTGATTAACATCTCCCTAGTTACGAGGTTGTGACATGAATTTTCCTTCGTACATTAGGTAGGTATTTTATTTTTTATAAAGATGTTTATTTGCAAGTATCGAGTGAGGTAATCATGGGTGGTTGTGAGGTGAAGTCGGATGTTTTTTCATAACAGTTCGCATTGTAATATGATCGCAGCGATGCCTACTATCCCCAATTCCTTCACGCTAGAACCAGAAAATAAACTGAAACACAGTCTCGGTAACTGGGCGCTTTGATTTCAAGTAGTTTAAATATTACGAGATTGATTGCTTACTAATAATTAGACGGCTGGGATTTTGACATTCTCATCCCAGTAGACCTTGACTTTCTCTCACGTGTCAAAATAGGAGGTAAGTACCTCTAAGGTAGGAAGTTGTGAGGAATTGAAGGAATATTGTGGAATCATGAGATGTGAAATTTGAAGATAAATTGTTATTTTTCACTTTATGATAAAATCACTGAATGGTATCCGTACTATCGATATGAAAAAAGCATAGTTACCAAATGTAATGAAATATTTTATAATTTTCATAAAAAAAATATATAATAAAAAACTAAGCAATAAAACAAGGAAATTAACAAATTTAAATACCATAGCTGTGTGCGACAGAAGAATCGAGGTGAATATAAAATATGATAGCTAAAGACCATCAGCTAGGTACAGGCTACTTTTGTGACAACTTTCGTTATTAATCATTAACCTTGTTTCATGTTGAAATAATTCACCACAATATTGATGAGTTACTAAGGTATGTATTTCTTCGAAAAAAAAAGAAATTTCCCATAATTCATGGATTATGTGTACCACAAATAGTACACTGTGTAGATACCCCAAATTTGTTCTTGAAACATCAAAAATCAATGTTAATGGGAATTCTCCCGAGAAAGATACTCAATGTTCGATATTGGAACTCACTTTTCAGAAGGACGACCCATTCGTGCCGAATCCTCGGACTATATTAGAATACGTTTACCATGTCATTATGGATTGGATCCATTCTGCTCTACATAATTGACGATAGCTCATAAAACTGGTAATGTATGTGGTTTATCGCGATCGAAAACGTGATGATTCCATCGTGGTTTCTTCAGACGCAAAACAAACCCGAGCGTTTCATAATATGGACCAGGTACCCGGAATTCCTTTGCCCCGAGAATAACTCAATAACGAAACAGTGAGTCGAGCGATAATTGTTACGTTATAGTTGATTTTATTATTTTATTTATGAATAATGCAAATAGCCTTTTTGGAAGGTCGAAATGAGTCTGAGAAACCAAGGTATGTATCTGTGAATGAAAGTATAGGTTCAGTTCTGAACAATTTTGACACTAACCGCAGCTTTCTGAAAGGGGTAGGTTTCATTGTATGCAATTTATGAGTTACGTCATTTCATCCAAGAATTTAATAAAAACCTGATCCATGAAAATTATCCAGATAACTTCACCGTGTGAACTAATTTTGAACAGTTATCAAGATAGATGTAATTTTGGTAAATTATTCTCAATCGCGCAATAAAAATCGACCAAGGAATTTTTTTAACCCCTCCTCAAAAAAAGGTTGGTTTAAGTTTCGAAGTACCTACGTAGAATCCAAAAACCGAATAAAAATTTGGCCGCCGTCCACGGCACTTCCCTTAGTTACCATGGGCCGATTTTGATGAAATTTGGTACATGGGCTCCATTTGGGGTCTAGTTGTGCCGCAAAGCTTTTAGTTGATAAGGTCTGACATTTTCAAAACGGTCTAGCTCAAAAACTTTCAATACAAAGGTATTGTTTTCCTTCAGTTTGTAATAGTATAAAATTTTTAGAATGAGACCACCTAGAGCTCTGAAGGACCAACCATTCGCTCCTAATGAAAACTTAAAGGTTGCTCTTAAATCAAAATCACAAGTGTGAATCGCTAAAGAGGCCTAATCTCCGTTCAAATATTAGCTGAATGAAAATGTCGTAACACTGGGGTCAATACAAAATTGTGTCCCAAAACAAAGTTTTCCCAGAAAGGCGTTACCATGTTTGACGAGGTTTTTTCTGTTCGTTCTTAAGGCTGATGAGTCAGAATGAAATCTCAAAATAAATCGAGAACTTGCCAGCGTGATGGTGGAAAACCGACTGTGTAGCATTTCCCTAATTACGAGGTTTATGATACGAATTTTCCTTCGAACGTTATCTATAAGTTTTGTTAAGACGTTTTGTTTGCTAGTTTCGAGTATGATAACCAGAGGTTGTTGTGAGATGAAATGTTTTTTCATGACAGTTCGCATTGAAATGACTTTAGCGATGCCTCAAATACCAACTCAGTGAAAAATGACATATTCATGTCACAATGTACTCGTATCAACGTGAAGCGGTGATACTTTCCGCCATTTTTTTTCTGTCAGTGTGTCGGCAGTACTATTGATTCAAGAGTCGCATGCTAATACTCATCCCTCAGACAACTTCGAAACTTCATAGGATATAAACTACTCGTCGTAGACATCGTTGGTGTACATAATTATAATCCCATATTTACGATGTTTTAGCCTACTTTTAGCATGCTTTTCAGCTAGTTTACAATAAACTCTTCTCTCTTTTGTCCGCCAGGTCTCCGAGGAGTAAAACCAAAACTCTGCCTTATTATCTCATTCTCTTCTCACCTTTTCACCTTCTAAAACGATCATCTAACTGTCTCGGGCCGGGGAGAATCATACTAACTACCACGACCACATCATCGAGTCAGTTTTCCAATGGAATTATCTAATTCTCACCCTCTCCTTCGTCGCTTTAATGACTTCGGGTCGGTCGACATAATCCTCATAAACTCAGACATTCTCCTTTCTTTCATCCGAATTAATCCCAAAAAAAATTTAAAAGTCATAACACAATTTTGTCTGTTGTCTTAAATTCATTAGAAATTTAGGCCTCAGATGGCAACTCAATTTGAACTTTCGGCTAATTCATTATTACGAAAACTGCTGGAGTCCTAGTCCACCTTTGTTCCTTCTACAATGTTCAATGAAGTGTTTCTTTCTCTCTCTCATTCAAAATACACAGAGTCAGAATGGAGTCATAACACATAGGTACCTCATTAGAGAATCAACAGGATGCTCCCTGCACACCAAATACCAAATATTGGGATTCCTCCAATCTTATGGAGTTCAAGACGTCCTCTCAACTATCGTCCTATCCCTCAACGCATGTTAAACTAAGCTAATTTCCAAGTCTTTTTCGTCAGGTAGGTTTCAACATAAAAAAAGACGATGTACCTGATAATAATACACTAGGATGACCGTTTTCTTATGACTTTCAATAACAAGAAATTATCATCCTCGTGGGTTTTGATAGTTTATGAATTATAAAAGCCCGCATAAAATTTCATTGATTTTGATTAACAGGACAATAAAATGAGAGAACATCTAAAAATAGTATCTCATTTGTTAGTAGCGATAAGAAATATGTGCAACAATAATGTAGCGTAATAATGGGGAACGGAACCAACCAAGGGTGGAAAATGTGGTGTGACCTCGTCTTATTATGTCGCTTTGCCATTTTGATTGGGAGCGTTTTCGTATTTTTTCCTAAAAAAATGTGAAGATGAGGTGTTGAATTTTTTGGTGTGTGGTGGATAGGAAGCCAGCATATTCCAAGATGGATATCACGACATCACGAGGGAAAGAAATACGCGTCGTGTAATTGCGAACGATCGTCATTGTCTTGCGAGAATGGTGATGAAGAATGAGACGAGTGGTAATGAAAGAAAACATGACGTTATGGGATCTGGAGGAGTAGTTACGACCTAAAACTTCGGCGAAGGTTGAGAAGGGGACGATTTGGGCTGTGGGGTGGTTCGAAGAGACGCAATATTGATGTCTCAAAACTGCCTTTTTCCTGTGTCAACACGAAAAATTCAAATGTGTGTTCTCGGATGGATAGCACCATCATCATTTGAGTCCATTTGTCCTCTTTTTCATCGCGATAGAAAAACGCTGCAAATCATTGCTCAAAGGTTTATTATTTTCTGTATAGATCACCCTTCTGATTTGAATAGGATTGAAAATGGCCTTGGAGCTCACTCAGCTGATCAGTGATCTGAGGAGTGAAGAAGATCTCCTCGAATGCTGGAGACGCCTGGAAGAGCACTTTCATTCAATAGGATTGAAAATGGCTTCGGAGCTCACTCAGCTGATCAGTGATCTGAAGAATGAAGAAGCTTTTGAGCAATGATTTGCAGCGTTTTTTACCCACCAACATTTTTTTTACCTACCAACTTTTTTTTACCTACCAGCTAGGTACTACCTACCACACCATACTGGCTTCACACCTTCACAATCAAGTTTATTAGAAAGAACTAAACGCTTCACACTCGATTGGAAAAATAGAAAGCTTCATATTGAAATTTGATTACTGGTTACGCAGAAGGCAAAACTGTATACAAATCGAAGAAATGAACAGCGATCGCATTTTAGTCTGATAAAATTTGAATGGAGATTAGACCTCTTTTGCGATTCACACTCATGATTCTGTTTTATCGAAGGAAAACCTTCAAGTACTCGTAGGGACCGAACGGTTTGTCCTACAGAGCTCCGGGTGGTCTCAAAAATTTTTAAAAATTCAATACTATTTAAAATTGGTGAAAACACGATACCTTTATTTCGAGAGTTTTTGAGCTAGGGCACTCTTGAAAATTGCAACCCTTAATTTTCACCCCTTAGAAGTGACCTACATCAACCAAAAGCTTCGCGGCACAACTAGACCCCAAATGGAGCCCATATACCAAATTTGAACCAAATCGGTCCAGTGTTTCTAAGAAAAGTGCCACGGACGTCGGACGGCGGACGGCGGACGGGGGACGGCGGACGGCGGACGCACATTGCAAATTTGGATTCTACGCACCTTGAAACGTAAAGTGACAAAGTTTGAGGGGGGGTTATAAAAATTTTTTGCGATACGATCACATAGGCTTATTATTAGAAATAATAAACCAAAACGACGGGACGGTTCACATTCCGCAAGTTCACAATTTCATTAAAAAGCATTCAAAACTAGCCACGAGTTTCCTTTCGTAGTTCCTAATGGTTTACAAATGCAATATTTAAGCTAATATTGACGGTTTGTTACTGTTGCCTAAAAATATAACATTTTTATTCCTAATTTACATTGCGCTGCTACTTTGAAAATCAAAATTGAGAATCTCATTCATAAACACTGCAAATTATTTTACAAAAGTTTATTATTTTCCTGCAAAGATCGCAGCTTGCTTGTGATTTTGTCACTATTTTTATTTTACAAAAGTTTATTATTTTCCTGCAAAGATCACAGCTTTGCAATTGTCACTATTTATTTATTTTTTGTTTTTACCTACCAACCATTGATAGGTACTACCTACCACAACATACTGCCTTCACACCTTCACAATCAAGTTTATTAAAAAGAACTAAACGCTTCACACTCGATTCGAAGTGATATCGAGCTTCATATGGCAATTTGATTACTGGTTGCTGAGGAAGCATAACTGAATACAGCTCGAGGAAACGAACAGTGATCGCATTTTGAATAACTAAAATTTCAACGGAGATTAGAGATCCTTGGTGATTCACACTCGTGATTCTGTTTTATCGAAGGAAAAACTTCAAGTACTCGTAGGGAGCGAACGGTTTGTCCTACAGAGCTCCGGGTAGTCTCAAAATTTTTCAAAAATTCTATACTATTTTAAATTGCTGAAAAAACAATACCTTTATTTCGAGCTAGGGCACTCTTGAAAATTTCAACCCTCAATTTTCACCCCTTAGAAGTGACTGACATCAACCAAAAGCTTCGAGGCACAATTAGACCCCAAATGGAACCTATATACCAAATTTGAACCAAATCGGTCCAGGGTGGCTAAAGAAAGTGCCGCTTACGGCGGACGGACGGAAAATTTTGTATTCGATTTTCGGATTCTACGTACTTCGAAACGTAAACCAACAAATTTTAGGAGGGTTTAAATTTTTTTTCTTGGTCGATTCCAAAGGTTCATTATTGAAAGTAATAAACCAAAACGAAATAAACCATCACACAATGATTTATTATTTTCCATAAAGTTCACACTCCTGCGAAGAAAATGGCTTGTCAATTGTCAGTACCTACCTAACTTGTCTCCATTACTCTGTAGTACCTACCAACATGTATTAAATATATTTCTCTCAAGATTCATTATCAAGTTTATTTTGACAGAAAGTAACTACAACATCGATACTTCGGAGTTGTGGGTGCGCTTTATTATTCACCATAAAACGTTAAATTATCCGAAACAGTACATCATAACAAATTTTTACTGATGTTACTCCCGGGTATTGCAATATTTTTAAAGTAATTACGTGTAAGTACACATTTTTTTCATTGAACCAGTGTTGAAAGAAGAATACAGTTTTATTTTATAATGGATTGATAGAATACGAGACTTGCTTTGCTTTCTCCGTCGAGAGAAAGCAAAAAGTTCATAATTGAGAGTATAATGATTGAAAACAGTTTGCTGCAACTGGAGTAGTCAGTACCGTCTTCGCTGCTTTAGTAGAGCTAGAAAGAAAGAAATCAACAAAGAACAGGGACTACTTGTAGTTGTGAAGGCTTTTGTCCTGTACCAACATTTCTTTTCCTCGAGGAAACAATAGAAAGCTGCTTGGAGAGCTCTCAGTAGCAAAGGTCTCTCTGGTCTTACCAGCAGGTACCTGCTTCTTACCAGCTAACAAATTTTCACCTCTCGAAGACTCACTCACAACATAATCTCGTTCCTTCCACTCATCCTTCTGAAGACTTCTGCACGCGCTGTTCGTTGCAATTATCCGCCTTCAGCGCTCAGACCTCCCGGGCAGCTGACCCTCGCCATCTTTTCAACTCTCACGGTTTTAACCTCCTTTTGTTCAAAACTCCGGAGTCGGTAGGAACAAGGCAGTTACGTAGCAGGGCTGCCCACGGAACTCTTTTCTGGAGTCTGCAACTGCAGGGCCTCTTCGGCGTATAAATTGACGCGTTAACGTAGGTCTTTCCGCACGAACAATGGAGTGGCTTCAATTACGGCAAGAGTCGAAACGAAGATGTGGGATATGTGGACAAGAGGTTTTGAGTACTTACCCCGAAGCTGTGCAAGTTGTTCAACTCAACTTGAACTGTTAGACCTTTCCTCAGGACACTAAGGTCAGCTTTTTAACAAAGTTGAGGCATCTCAATTAGATCTCTCCTTAAAACACAGATTAAATTTCACTTAAAAATTGTTGTTTTTTATATTGAAAATGAAATTAAGATACTTTTACTATACCCTAATTACTATTTAAGACAACTAAATTGAAAAAATAAACTACCTATTTACTCCTTCATCATTTGAGCGTTGAAAAATTAGTTTGAATTTGAAGTTTAGAATGTTGTTCCATTTAAAAGTTCTATTGGGGCTATACCAATAGCTATTGGTACTCAAATAATTATTTTATTATATTCTTGGGCGTCAGTTCCTGAATATTTCTAGGGAATCTAATAATAATACTTTTCCACAAGCTCATATTTGGTGTGAAAGCATAAGTTTATGCCTCCACATAATGAAACATCAAATATGATATCATTTATGATAGTTTGAACTTCAGACTCTTTTGAAGGCACTAAATTCACGTGGAATCGTCGAGGGGGTGAAGATTTGGTGTGGCATCGCTATTGAGAGAGGAAGGTTCTCTTTGCAAGTTTTTGTTTGTTAACAATGACGAAATAACTAAAAAATCATAACTGTTAGGAAATCGCTCACGGAGTTTTCTTCACACTTTTATCACTTCATTATACCAATATTCGCGCACGATTCGAATTTCACAGAGTAAGCTAAGAGTCCCATAAAGAAGATCATGGAATTCAATTGATCAACATGGAAAAAAGCAAGAGGGAAATTCAGTCCCTCCGAAGAGGTCTATTTGAAGCAATTTTCCTTGTGTAGAGGTTCATTTGAAGCCACTTCTCACCTCGAAAGACATGATTACTATGATGATAATATTATGTTCAGAATAACTTAATTATGTTGGTGTCTCGTGATGATGATGTGGATACCTACTTGGTATACAAACTTTGACTTCACCTGGGTTTGTAAAGTCAAGTTTTGGAACTCCTTGGATAGAATATCGGTTTCGCGGAGTTAGCTGCTCATGTCCTATGAAGTCAAGGAGTTTCCCATTGAAGTTCCCTTCTTCTATGGAAGTCAGAAAGAAGTGCGCCTGTTTTACGATAAACCAGTGCCCCACAAAGAAGGGAAGCTCCGTTTCTGTCATGCTTATTCAAGTATCAACTAGAAGTAACGATTCCAATCACCAAGTTAATCTGATGGGTGATAGAAATACAGAACAACACGGTCGTACCAATTGGCAGTTTCATCAGTCATCCTACGAATTAGCATCCGACCAATGCTGGAAATTACGTTATTTGTATGGGTGAATTACCAAGCTTGTAAACTACCACTAGACCACAAAACCAATTGTGTAATGTATGCTTGTAAAAAATTAGTAAGATGCACAATAACATAGACAAGTTGAAAATTGATAGCTAGATAGCGGGAGAGCGTATATCTCACTCTTCAATAGAACATTCCATGATACTGATATGGATACAGTAACGTTACGGAATCGTCCGTAACAGGATAGCTCGAGGGGGCGCCTCATGATGTGCACAATGGCTCTTTGCACCGCCAAGCACTTACGCCCTATACGACCTCTAGAGCTGACGGCCAAGTTCGCGGAAAACATTGCGAGCGAGAAAAAGTGAGACGATACAACTGCGGACAGCGAAACAATCGGTATTCTACGAAAAAAAAGAATAGTGTCCGCCGTGCACTCACATGCTGGAAACGCGATACCGAGGGAGATTCCAAGTAGATGCAGGATCAGTTCGTGGTGGATTGTTTAGTAAATAAAACGGACCATTGCAGAGTGTTTGTGAAAATCATGTTCATTCAAATTTACAACCAGGTATAGTGACAGTATGGTGACGATGCCTTCAAAACTGCATCCAGTCATCTGTCTACGTACGAGGAGATTTCGCTGTTCTTCCGCCTTACGACTGAAGAAGGTTGGCCATTGCATTTGGGCTGGGTTGAAGCCCGTGTCGGAATCTGGGGAAACAAGGAGGCAGATGTAAGTGCCAAGAGTGCAGCTTCTGACGACTCACTTCCAGTGTGGCATAACAGAGCCGGTAATCAGAATGATCTTCAAGGAGGATGTGTAGCGGAGTAGTGGGTCTTCCAGCTGAAATAGTTACTCCCAATACCTTCTAGTAGTCCCCAAAATAGGTTCCGTACCTCATTTCAGAGCTCTACGATAAATTGGAGTACAATTAGCTTTATCGTCTTCGCGACTTATTCGACTTCCAAGACTTGCTCACTTTCAATCTCAGTTAACGGACACTCATAAAACCTATTCCAGCTCTGCAACCTTAAGTTTCATAAAATTGGTCTAGCAGGGAAGTAGAAGTCACTGGATCGGGAAATCCCAAAACATGCATTTTGAAGCTTCTATTAGGAATAAAATATTTGTCAGAAAACCACCTTCATGTAGAATACTTTTATAAAATGGACCAATAAGGATACTGGGGGAAGTGGGTCATTCGTCTCGACGGAGCTATACAGCCAGCAAAGCATGGCATTGCGAGACTTCTAGACATTCATAAATAAGTTGGATGTACATTTATATTCTGCAGCTCCATACAATAAGAGTACATTATGAACTAGCAATGCTACTTCTGAGTCCGCGAGCAACCATCAGGATGGAACCAAAAGATTTAATTCAAGTTGGAAAATTCAATTAGTCAGTAAAAAAGTATGTACCTCTATGTACAGCGGTTTCTTACCTACTTCAACTTCCTCACCTGAAAAATTACGTTATAGTATGATTTTTTAACGTTTTATTCTCATGTGGTGATTATTTTAACATCAAGCCAGTTAGAATTTATAAACACCATTGAAAATATCTCCCACTCCTTAGTGGTTATTTACGTACCAACCTACTAATTTTTCATACGTCTTTGAGCCTTCAGGCGCTCGGAATTGATATTGTTAGGAGGAAACAGATAATTACCCATTTCACATCTTTGATCTTGAACGGATTTCAACCAGGTAGACCAGCCTGCTTGGAGTCGCCCGGTTCCATTGGAAAGGACGGCATTTGTCTTATTGCTTCTTCAGATACTTATCAGTTAGAAGATCCAATTCGTCTGAGTGAGATTTCTTGTTGAAGTGACGGGTGACGGAGTCCGCATCAAAGGTCATCTACTGGTGTGTTGATGGCAGGTAACAGGAATCTGTTTTTTCACCACCGATCGAGTGCTTTGTTCACATTTTGGGGTTATCCCGGCGTACCGCCATTAATTACGAGCTCTATTCCTCCTTCGAGACTCACAGAATTCGCAATGGGGTGTGCGCATGGGTCGGAAAAACTGTTTATTGTTAATAAATAACAATAACAAAAATCATAGAAAATAACAAAAATCATAGAAAAAGGTCTTCTCACGCAAGGAGTTCGCGGTTGGTGTCTAAATTCTCAGAATGAGGTCTAGTTTAGATTAAAAAAATTTTAATCTAAACTAGACCTCATTCTGAGAATTTAGACACCAACCGCGAACTCTTAGCGTGAGAAGACTTTTTCCTATGATTTTTCAAAGTTTCGAATGTTTATGACGTCACGGTGGGCAGGGGGGTCCCGCTCAGGCGAGAGGGGCTCGTGACGTCATAAACATTCGAAACTTTGAAAAATCATAGAGAGAGATCTACTCATCCAAGAAGAGATCGGCTGGTGCCAAATTTCTCAGGACGAGGTCTATTTCGATTAAAAATTAAAAAAAATCAGGCGCACCCTAATTGTTCATTTCAAAGTACGGGTGGAATATGGATCATAACGATCTGTTCGCGAACAGTACGCTGATAGTTCTCGAACGCCGCCTCTTGCTCCATTCCGTAATAAATTTACTCGTATAGTTTCAACGAAGGTACGAAGGCGAATAATCTTTGGGTTTGCCGAAAAAGGAACAAAATATGACGAACCGTTCGAAAATCCCTTCAACTCTTCCGTAACGCTTACCCCCCCCCCCCCCCGCGTCCCGCTCCGGGCGGGTCATAGGTAAGGACTGGGCTGAACTTAATGTTCACTTTCATATTAGACAACTCTTTGTTGAGTATTCAATCATTCCAGACCACGATGAAGATCAATACCCATCATACTATCCAGAAAGAGTAAAGTAAACGTAAATTATGGGAAGTAAACAACCATTTCAGGTTGGATTTTCGACCGACTGCCATTCCTGGCGTCGCGGACGTCATCGGTTGTCTTCCAAAGGGAAGATCAGAATTTGTTCTGATGAATTCGCTCATGGCTTTCGACTGCCTCATCGCCCTCGGTTGGGACGAGGAAGGCGATGAGAGCCCCGGACGCATACAAATGCACACTCCCAAAGGTGAGATTTGAACTCACAACCACCGCAGAAGTCGGTTCAAATCACAACATTAAAGAACGCGCTCCAAAGCGACCACGCCTACACCGGACCCCCTTTTCCAGGAAGTGAGATAAACTTGTTTACAATGGGACATTATGAAATTACATAGCGTTGTTGGAGGTAAAAATGTCCATTTAGTCCGTTCAACATGATACAGGTAGTCACTCACACAGGTTGTCCCGAAACCAATCAGCGATACTTCAGGAATCGATTCTAAAACTAATTTGCAACAACTTGTCCCTCTTAAAACTTCTACTCCGCATTGTTTTATCTTTTCAAGGTTACTAAAATGTCCACAAAAATAAGAATTTCCACTCGAGTTCCACGTTTCTGAACAATTTTAGTTGTATGTTTGGTGTCGTGTCTGTCTGTGTATCCGATAATTCTTGTATACTGTACTATAAGAAGTTGCTATCCGATTTTGATGACATCTTCAAGGTCTGTGAGGTTTGGGTGTAAATGTTTTCTTCCGAGGGTTTAGCAAGGTACTTACAGATTAAAGTTTTGAAATGATCAACAACGCATCGGCTCACATAGATAAGAGGATGCTATATGCCCCATCCATTTGACAAACTTTTTACTCCGATTGAAATTTCCACTCCTTTCACTTTCAATTTTTGAGTCAGTAAAACAGTAATCACTCCCTCATTTCCTATGCACATTCAAATCTAATTACACCGTTGGAATGTACATTGAATTCCCCGCATGATAAGCTCTTGACCAGTTCGGTAAAGCCGTACACCAGGATTGTTTCCATATCTCAAACTTTTGTCAATTTTTTCCCCTTTTTTTGTTGCTAAGATGCGGTCTTCTCGAGAAGCCTCTCAGAAGCTTAAAAGATGCTCTATTTTATAAGTTTTCCGACGCCAACCCATTTTTTGGTTTACTACAATATTTAAAAGGGAAAATGGCATTTTCATGCAGAAAAACTCGTTATTTCAGCGAAAATCGAGATATTTTTTAGAAAGTCCCGCACTAAGACTCTGGCGTCCTGATGCGAATGATCTGGTTTCACCTTATTACGATTCTCGTGATTTCAGCGGTAGTATTTTAAGCGTAGCAAAGTAGTACATAGAATGAAGTATAGCATGACCTATTAATGGTAATGTACTCACATGGCGATGAACGTCTGTGTTGACTGGCCCACACCACCCTACGAATGAAACTAATTTATTTAACATAGATTTTAAAATAATCAAAATTCACCTTCGCATCTACACAGTTTCGACGGCGGAACCCGATTATTCGAAACACCGACTTGTCCCTTTTGTCGAAGAGCCGTTATTGTTGGTAACTTGGTGTATCTTCTGTGATACTTAAACTGTCCCTCTCTTCATAATCCCGGTTTAACAATGGGTTCATAAGACTAATTGGAACAACGGTAAAACTGCATACGTGAAGTTGATGGAGCTATAACACGTTAATGCTTCGAGATATGGACATTTGTCGTCAGTTCATCACCAATTTGTATGGTCCGTGCTTCAAAATCAGGTTATAGCGCATTGTTCGATATTGTTGTTAGTACCTACTAGTAGGTACTAGGTGGTTGATATAAAAATAGCTATTCATCGGAAGGCAGTTTTGATTATGCATGAGTCGTCAATCGGTAAGTAAAAAAGTACTTATGGCTAATTGAATCGTTCGGTCTCTTCTCGTGTAAAAAGAATATGTGAGCTAACAATACAGATCATTCAATAATTGCGGCAATCTATATTTTTATTTTTGACTATGAACAATGCACAATGATAGGTACTCAAGAAAACATGTTATTATCTGTTTGAAATTGGGGAGAGGCCTATTGAAAATTTAAGTGACTCAACACCGAGTACTGAGAATTATTACTTGACTGGTACATGTATATGAAACTGTGGTTCACAATGACCTCAAAATCCTTTTGCCGTAGTGATTTAGAAGACAAAGTTTCGAGTCCAGTATGACAAATCACAACTCTTTGACAGTTTGATTCGATCAGAAAAATCTTTAATGCTCATGGTAATGATGCAGAGTTATGTGATGAACTTAATTCACCTCATTATGCATTAGCATTTGGGTAATGTGTATCGTGTACATTTATTTCTCCGTGATTATAATATCATCGATAACGGTAAGTTTCAAATGATGTCAGAAAGATGATTTTCGTATTTGCATTAATATAAACTAATAATGCAAAGGGTGGCATCAAATCGTACCTCGTTTGAAGATTTTAGGTCAGATATTTCACAAAGGGTTGCCTGAACTATTTTGTTCGTTGCCATGTTTCACATGGGCCAGCCGAGGAGCCGAAACATCTGGATTTTAAAAAGTTTTGGCAATGCAATTTCTCTATTCTTTCTAGATGATCGTAGTCGAGGAATCATTTTCATGAATTCTCTGGATTTCCATATAGCCAAGGACGTTGTAACCATGCTAAGGCCCTAATGCCTTCTTTGTAGAGGACTTCGATCTATAAGTATGAACGCAGTCATGTTATGACATTCGATTAATTTCATATGATAATGAAGGATTGCAGTTGTCGCATGACAAGCATTAAACAGATACGTTGGAAAAATAATATTTATCATTTAAGTTTGTTAACACTCAGTCCTACAGTCCTCTCCAGAGGACTCTACAAACAAATAGATTATGCAGCATAAAGTCTAAAATTCCGTCTGTACTGATAAAGGATTCCAACGATCGAGAGAACTAAATGTGTTACTGAAGGGGTTAAATAAAATGTTGTCATTGAAGAATGATCAATTGAACCTGATAGCCAATCGGATTCAGTGGCTAGGACATCTAGAGAGAATGCTTGATGAAATACCCCTAAGATGATGTGGAAATCAAGACTTGAAAAAAGAAGGCGGCAGGGGAGACCAAGAACACGATGGATGGATGAGGTGGAGAGGGAAGAACGAAACTGGAAGAGTAGAGCTAGTGATCGTGATGAGTGGAGGAAGGTTGTTAGGGAGGCCAAGGGACACATCGTCCTATAGCGCCTGGGAGTTAGTTAGTTAATTGAACCTGATATAGGTTACTTCATAGCTAGTGGTTCATTTCATCTTAACCCTCCAGTTCCTAATTCACCCTCCAGGGTGCACTTCTTTTTAGGGCTACAAAAAATCTAATAACGTTCACGTAACATTTTTAGCGCTTCTACGAGTTACTTTAGGAACTGTAGAAGCTATGAAAATACTTTGAATCAGATTATTGGTAACCAGTGATATTTATAACCATTCAAACTCATCTAATCGCTTGTATTTTGCGGTGACTGAAAGTTTTGAAGAATCATTGTTCATAATGTCACGAAAAAGGTATGTAACTTTTTTTTCTGCCAATATCTCGTTTGTGTGATATCATCTGTGCCAGTTTATGTTAAAATGCTCGGATGAATCACCATAATTGCGTTACAGTGTACCGTAACAGTGTGCCAACTGTTGGTGCATGACCAACTATGTACGTGTTTGTGCGTGTATTCCTTCGGAAATTTCATGTTTAGGAGAAATTCGAAATTCTTATTTTCTCATATTTTAATCTCATATTATATTCTATGTATGTCCATTGTCAACTGTTGATTTAGTGTGGGTGAAAGCGGACTTCATAGAAGTTTTCCAATTGTTCATCACTAGGTGAGTCGGAACTTTCTCAGATTGGTTTTGGAAAGTAGCAATGCTGTAAGGTAGATATGTATAGATGATAATTTCTGTAAATATAAAAATCAGTAAACCTAGCTATTCGTTTTTGTTTCTGGGTTCCTTTAGAAGAAATTGGATTGGCATTGGATTCGTTGAAAACAGAAAAGAAGTAAAAATAAGAGTATTTCTGTAGAATGCCTTTGTCATTGTCAAGTACAATTATTATTCTTACATGGCGTGGGCAAGTTCGATGAGAATTTTGGGTCACTAAGATGTTGATGGAAGTAAAGTAAATGGTTTGTCTTCATCTACTATTCATCTTTGGAATTGATTCTGCTTGGCAACCTCGGAAGAACACCATAGAAGAAGAGAATACCTACTGCGATTTTAGAAGAGCAGTAGTACAAGCGTACTCCTACTGCTACATGCACGGGACACCCTCGTATCGTTCAACATTCATATCCAAAGTCCCAAAATCGAAAGTTATGATTCAACCCGATTCCAAACATAAGAAAGCCAATGGTCGAAGGAGATCCAGGAAATGTCATAAAAATACTACATTTATGTGCAGAGCTTGTGTAGTTGGCTTACATGTCCATTGTTGATTTGAATACCATGAAGTTCCCAAGTTAGAAACTATTTTTTTCGTTCTGTAAGTATTAAAATGTTAAACATACTTACCCGAGAAACTATGTTCGATTTCAAATACAAAGTGTTACGATATCGTGTTTTTGTTGACCCACTGCCTAGTGCACCCTACAGGGCGCGGTACTGCGATTTTGACAAATAATGTAAAATTCTTTTAAAGCCGGTATATTTACTTTATTTAGGTACCAAGTGGTCAGAAAATCTTGGAAATAATTAAATTCGATCTTCCAATGGGTATAAAATACCCAATATTATAGGAACTTCAGGATTAAGTTATTTCATATTATTACCAATACAGTTTCTATTTCGTATCTTAACTATCCAATTCCTTTTACATTACACGGGACAACATTCAAGTGTACCTATGTAGGTACCATGTGAAATGTACCTCAGAGTTGACGAGTGGGAATAATAAGCAATCAACCAGCACTTGGAATACATCATCGTAATCATAAACTGATGGGTTTGACGACGTGGAAACCAAAGTTGTTATCGCAAATTTAACGGCGATTCTGATTCGAAATTATTACGACGTTCCTAGTACCAACCAAATTGACAACTTATGTACACTCAAATTGAAGGTCTGATTACTAGTCGGAACTAGTCAGACAATGGAGTAGTCTCTTATTCGAGACTATAACGATGTAATAATTTCATCCCATAACAAGATTGTAACCACTGGATAATTAACACACTCCTACAAATAAATACGAACACCGAAAACATAATTTAGTTTTAAATCCAAAATCTAATGGTCAAACAAGTTTGTTCGGGAAGTTGAACTTTTTTCTTGGCCAAATTTCCCGTCTCATAGAGGATTCCATTTATACCTAACGAAAATTGCTCCGATAATAACCGAAGCTAACGAACTGTAGCACACTGCCTAATAACTATATTAAACCGTCCTATCAATTGAAAGATCGGGCTTTATTCCGCGTCGAAATTGTTGGTACATCCATAAATGAAACTTTTTCCTATCGAATCACCTGGGGCAACTTATTACAACGTTGATGATTTTTTTTACACTTCCTTCAAATTTATTCTGTCATGGAGCAATTGACAGGAAGAGGTCTTATCTATCTATGTGAAAACGAAATGGTTCGATAGAGGTGGGAAATCGATGGATATTGATGCCTTTCTGTTCGTTAAATGCGATCAAATGAATGAAAATGACATTGTTTCCCAAGGTATTAACTTGCGGATAATTCGTATCAATTCCATTTACAACATCGTTAAAACATCAGAATTTGACAATTTTTCTTTCTTCTATCTGCTTACCCATCGGCCACGTTTCCAGCCCTATAAAACTTTCTTACATTTCAATAAAAACTCGAACAAACTTATCAAAACAAGTATGGTTTTAGTTTGCAGAATAATTAATTTAAATTGACAAAATAATCACGATGAAATGTCGAATCGTATCGAACGGTGTGGCACATAGTTTTGTCGTAGGTTTCTTTAAAGGGGAAGTGTTGATCAGATTACGATATTATAGCTCATCAAAAACAAGGTTTTAATTTGCCCTCCACGCTTGGACGAGGGTGATGAACTTTTTCCTAATCACAATCGGTGGTTCTCAAAAAGGCATTTCCAAATTTCAGAGCTTCAGAATTACATTACCAGTGGACTACGTACCAACTTTCAGATTTGAAATTTGGTGTGGATGAACAAGAGACGGTAGCAATATCTCTACACAGATCTGACTCCGTTGTTGACAGATTTTAAGAATTAATGACGCCAATATTGTACTAATGTTTATCTTACATTATGATCTCCTCTAGTTCACCTTAGAGTAAGTACTCGAAGGAATTATTTAATATTTTGAAGGTAGGTGAAGCTTTTCAATTCGAATGCTGAATAACCGAGAATCGTCAACATAAAAGTGTTGACGTCAGTGAATATTATTTCGCTATCCAATTTTCCGAAAAGCTTTGCGCCCTTGCTGCAAGTCAGAACAAATTGGGTCCAATAATCAATATTTTTTTTACATTTAAATGTTTTGTCTTACATTTTGAACAACTAGTCAACGATATATTGGAGTATCGAAACTTTTTCGACATCGATATTAATATTTGTATCGATATTTTTTATGAAAAACTCATTCCGATGTAGGTATTGGTAACAGTACTTTTGCCTGTAATATCGGAAGTACTATCGACAATTTCATGCCGATATAGAATATATTCTTTGATATTCCCCAGGGAGAATTTCGGTTTATTATTTTCAATAATGAACCTTTGGAATGGACCAAGAAAAAAAAAATTGTTTACCCCCCCCCCCCTCAAAATTTGTTGGTTTACGTTTCAAGGTACGTAGAATCCGAAAATCGAATAAAACATTTTCCGTCCGTCCACCGTACACCGTCCGCAGCACTTACCTCACTTAGCATTGATTGATTTTAATTAAATTTGGTATGTAGGCTCCATTAGGGTTCTAGTTGTGCCCCGAAGATTTTGGTTGATGTAGGTAACTTCTAAGGGTTGAAAAATAAGGGTTGACATTTTGAAAACGCCCCAATTCAAAAATTTTTTAGACCCACAATAAATCAGAAATACGAGTGTGAATCAAAAAATAGGTCTAATCTCCTTTCAAATTTTAGCAGACCGAAATGCGATCGATTTGTTTCTTCAAGTTGGTGGGTTGTAACTATGGCAAAGCCGTGTTCTTTGCAGACGAGTGATCTATATAGAAAAATAATAAACCCTTGTGTAATAATTTTCAACGTTTTTTATTGTTGACCGATCATTTTGGCTTACTGAAAATTTTCATAAATGTGTTAATACATATTTAGTGTTGAATTGATTAATTCTTTTTCCTTCCCATTTTTAGTGGAAGAAGGGATTATTCCATTCAATAAGTAATTCTTGCAATTAATTATTGGAAGATAATATTGAATGAAATGATTGCCTCATTTTCCAAAATACTTTTTATTACGTTTCAAATAATTAACTTTTATAACCCTAGTATTTACTTATTTCTTTCTTAATTATTGGGATTTTGGTTTGATCAGCTAAAACATAGGTGGCTAGTCACTCAGCAGTAACCGTGGTTGGTGGTATTTATATTTTGATCCAATATACATCGAAGTATCGTTGATGGGTAAATGGTGTGACAATGTTTCCGACATAGTTTTTTGAGTCTAGTTTTCAATTTATTGTTTTCGGTAACAATATGCTCCATAACTGACAATGAAGTGACAAAAGCAACGGCCCAAGGGATGCTCCCCAAACTGATTTATTGGCCGATGAAGGCAACGTTGTTTTTGCCGAAACGACAACAACGAATTGGAAAATAGACTCCAAAACTATATCGAAGTATCAATATCTAAGATATCAGTATCAAAAAAATATCGGGTCTCGATACTTTCTGAAATGTGTCCTGTCGAAACGAGTGATTTTTTGGAGTATCATGCAGTTCCTACTGTTGGTGGTCAATTCTAGTTCCGGATATCACTATTCGAAATTATAGCCCGAGTTACGTAGAGTGAAATTATATTTTACCCTAGAGAGAAGCACACTGACTTGGAGCACATAATCGTGTCGTAAAAATCAAGTTACGTATGGAGAAATTCGCCAGTGATCTTGCTCAATAAAACATTTTCCCACGATACCCATGTTGTTCTATGTGAAGGAGCAATGCTGTCCACCCAACTCGGGAGACATTATTATATATTAGTCAACATGACCGAGATTATTATTCCGATATTGATTTCCTCCATGTACCAAGTCCATGTGATAAAAAGTGAAGCTTTACCTAATTGCAAAAATGAGGTGTGAAAAAATGACCTATCGTTCATCGGAGGCTAAAAGCGGGTTCGAATGGTCATCGGTGACCAGAAAATGCGAACTTACATAATTTTTCCAGTCCATTCCTTCTCGGTTCCAATAAAGCAGGGAAAAAGTGCATTTTACCTAAAAATAAAAGGAGAAAAAAGAACAGGATCAACGACCTGACCGGTCAACTCTCGACACGGCGGCGGACGAGGAGGAAATTGCCGTTGAAGGTGTGAAAAGGCGTCGGATTCGCGAGGCGAAAAACTTTAGGGGGTTCAGTGAGAGAGCGAACTGGAAGAAATCCCGCAACGCAGGTCACGATTGGAGTTTCAATCAAAAGATCGAAGTTCGCTCTCAGTTCGACAAGTTTTCATTCCTACGGGATTCGCACCTGCCACCTGCGCGGGATCCCGCATTTTATGTATAATTATGATTTTTGCGCATTGTCCTCTAAACTTTACCTTTACATATTGGTATCTGACTCTACTTCCAAGGTGTAGGAGAAAGATGCTTTTCAATTCATCACTGTATGTAATCAATTTGTGAAATTTGTTTTGGTTCATTATTTTTAATAATAAACCCTGGAAATCGAGCAAGAATTTTATTTACTCATCCTAAAAATTTGATGGTTTTCGTTTCAAAGTATGCAGAATCCAAAAATCCAATAAAACATTTTTTGTCCGAATTTTGAAGAAATTTGGTATATGAGGAGTTTGATTCCAATAGACAGGAGTGGTGGCTGGCTCAGAAGTGTGATGAGATTGAAGTGTTACAGGCTAAGTTTGATACCTTCAATCTTCATAAGAAGATCAAGGAACTCGCCAACACAAGCCGGAGGCACCAGGCAGCAGTCCTGAGAAACCCTAATAATGAGATTGTGTTGGGGATAAACAGTCAGCTTTTGGTATGGAAGGATTATGTAGAGGCTCTGTTTAGCGACGACAGGTGTGCACGTCCTCCAGGTGATATTGAGGAGGGAAATGGAGAGGACCTGGGACCAGACATCACGAAGGACGAAGTGGCGTACGCTATTAAGGTGCAGAAGAATGGGAAAGCGGTGGGGCCGGATGCCATGTACGGTGAGGTGCTGAAGGTTCTCGCCGAGGCTGATGGTGTTGGTTTGACCCTTTTGACTGCTGTCTTCAACTTGATATATAAGTCTGGGTCTTTCCCAGAAGCCTGGTTGACATCTACTTTTGTGCCTCTTCCAAAAAAGCGGAATGCTTTGTCGTGTGATGACTTTAGAATGATAAGCCTCATGTCTCACGTATTGAAGGTTTTTCTTCGTGTAATTCACACAAGGATTTTCAGGAAGTGTGAGGCACAGGTTAGTGAGACCCAGTTTGGCTTTAGGAGTGGGGTTGGAACAAGAGAAGCGCTTTTCTCCCTCAGTGTGTTATTGCAGCGGTGCCGTGATATGAATTGCAAGGTCTTTGCATGTTTTGTCGATTATCAGAAGGCGTTCGACTGTGTCCGTCATGAAAAGCTGATCGAGATCCTGAAGTGCGCCGGGATTGATCAGCGAGATATTAGGATTATTGCCAACCTGTACTGGGAGCAAACTGCTGCGGTGAGGGTTACAAGCAATGGTCATCATGCTCGCTCGGACACGGTTCAAATTAGGAAGGGGGTACGGCAGGGTTGTGTTCTGTCTCCGATCCTGTTCAACCTGTACTCAGAGGCTATTTTCCGCGAGGCCCTTGGTGAGTCCAACGAGGGAATCATTGTAAATGGGATTCCTATTAACAGCATTCGGTACGCTGATGATACCGTTGTTTTAGCAAGAAGCCAGGGCGAGCTGCAGCGCCTGATGAATCAAGTTGTGGAAACGAGCGCTGACTTTGGGCTGCATGTCAACTGTTCGAAGACTAAGGTTATGGTTTTCTCGAAGGCGCCAGAAGCGGCTGTTCTGTGGATCGATGGGAAGGAGGTTCAGCAAGTCTCCTCGTACAAATATTTGGGCGCCCAAGTGAATGAGCAGTGCAATCAAAAAGCTGAGATATTATCCCGAATGGCTCAGGCTAAGAGAGCTTTCTTTAACATGAAGAACTTTTTCGTACGAAGGGAGTTGACTCTTGCACTTAGAATACGTATGCTAAGATGTTATGTTCTATCCGTTTTCCTCTACGGCTGTGAGTCTTGGACCCTGAGCTCGTATTTAGAGGGGCGGATAGAGGCATTTGAGATGTATTTGTACCGACGTATCCTCAAGATTCCTTGGGTCGACAAAGTGACAAACGTCGAGGTGTTACGGAGAATGGGGAAGGAGAAGGAGCTCCTCCTCACAGTGAAGGAAAGGAAAGCTCGGTATCTTGGCCATATTATGCGGGGAGAAAAGTACGAGGTGCTTCGGCTCATCATCGAGGGGAAGATAGAGGGCAATCGGTCGGTTGGAAGGCGCCAAAATTCGTGGTTGAGGGATCTGCGCACGTGGTTTGGCTGTTCTTCGCTCGACCTGTTTCGGGCGGCTGCATCCAGGGAATCGTTCGCCATCATGATCGCCAACCTTCGTTTGGAGACGGCGTCATAAGAAGAAGAAGAGACACCATTTTTTTAAAATCGAAATTGAGTTAACACTTTCCCAGGGTTTTCGGGGGGTAGTTCTTCTGTAGGTGAATATTCTGTTTAATTTCAAAAAGTATTATAACCAGCACGATGGCGGTCTCTTCTCCGTTCTTTTTCCAAAAGTACTTCATCCACTTCGTTTGATTTCAAAAAGTACTTTATCCACTTCGTTTGATTCCAAAAAGGTGAAGAACCAGAAGGTGATTCTGTAGGTGAAGAACCAGTTCTTCTGGTAGGGTGAATAGTCTGTTTAATTTCAAAAAGTACTATAACCAGCACAATGGCGGTCTCTTCTCCGTTCTTTTTCAAAAAGTACTTCATCCACTTCGTTTGATTTCAAAAAGTACTTTATCCAGTTCGTTTGATTCCAAAAAGTACTTCATCCATAAATCTGATAATTCGTTCCAATTTTTTTTTAAACTTTGAACTAATTTACCTTTTTTCCAAAAACATTTATTATAATTTAGAAACAGAAAAAATAACATCATAAGTTTATAGCACGTTTTTCAGGTAGCAACGGTTTTTCGCGTTTTCTCACGTTTGATCAAAATGGATATAGTATCTTTTGGATTCAATCTCCTCATATGGGGTCCACATTTGGGGCCTAGCTGTGCCTCGAAGCTTGGTTATTGCCAGTCACTTCGAAGGGGTGAAAGATGGGGTTGTACATTTCAGACTCCCTAGCTCGGTGACTCTTAATATGGAGTTTTTTCATCAATTTCTAATAGAATTGAATTTTTAGAATCCAATGAGACCACCCACAGCTCTGCAGAAAATCATTCGCAATCACTGTCAGAAATATGCCTGATCTTCGATTCAATGTTTTTTCTGTGAAAGATGTGTTTTTGCTTCAATCTTGTATTCTTGTTTACAAAACGGGCATTAGGTCTGAACATGCTTGTAACATTGCCTCTGGCAGAACTGCTTTGGTTTCTAATATATCACTTCCACGTTGCCAAAGGAATTTTTAGATTGCTGCGGTGAACTTTTTTTACCACAACAAAATTGATGTGTCTAGTTTTCGCAGTGTGTTTTGATTAAAGGAGTATTTGTCGGTAGTTTTTTTCGAGTTTGGTGAGAGTGGTGCGTATGAATTAAATTTATTGGTTTAAAGAGTGTGGGTGTACATACTGTATCATATATTTATTGGTCGTGTCGGTATATTTGAATTCAATACTTTGTATAACTTCAATTCGACATTTTTTCTAAAAAAAAAGTTTGAATTACTTAACAAGACTCGGCCAGGGGACGCAAGTTTGTAAGAACTTAAACCTTGGTGGGCAAGGTATCGAGCTAATTTGTTTTCTTATTTCATAGGACTTTGTAGTCTATCCTATTCTTTGTATCTATGATGTATTTTTGATTGCCAAATAAATAAAGAAATATATTTCAACTGTTCAATTGTTTATTTCTTCAAATGGAGTTTCATGTCACTCAGTTGTGCATCCCTAGCAGATATTGTAAGACACATGCGAAGATACCTGGTATTGAGACTGATTTATTATGTCACATCATGTGTGGATACCTAGCTTTTTATTTTCAATAATTAACCCGAACAATCAATAACACAACTAAACTTATTCTACAACAATGGAATACAATACGTGGGATTGTTCCTCCAGTTTCTTTTTGAAGAGTATAATTTCAAGATCCGTGTATTATAAGTTCAAAGTAATTTTTTCAGATTACCAGTGATTTATAAAAAAAAAAAAAAAATTATGTTCGGCGAATAACATGATCGCAAATCTGTAGGTAAATCAAATCATACTGTTCATAATTATTTATAGCAGTGCTTTTGTTTTTGAGGCAACCATTGTTTTAACTTTTGAAGGTTGGGAAATCATGTTCTTCAAAATCTAAATTTTCACTCGCGTCTTACGTTTTAGACCTTTCTGAACAATGAGGAATTTCACCATGTCGGAATTTCCAATTTTTGACCCCAAAATCGGATTCAGCATCTCGAAAAACCTACTATGGCAAACTTTCAGCCCGAACTTCCTAATTTACGAATAAACAAAACAGTGTAGAAAATACGAATGTTTAAAAAAACAGGAAAATGACGTCATCCTGGAATAGTTCATTTATGGCCGCTTGAAGCGTTGAGATCGAGAAATCTATAGTCCCCAGATGCAAAATTTCACGAAACAGTAAAGTTCGAAACCGAAAAACTGAAGAAAAAAATAGAAAAAGCAAGATGGGGAAAATTAGGTTTCCCCTGTTTTTGTTTGATAACTTTTCTCTTAGCAAACACGATTTAGTCGTCCCAATGGGCAACACTGGGAGGAGACGGCGATCCGAACAGCCCAATCAGCGAGCGTTCCCGCTTCACGTCCGTTTTCCCGGTTAGTTTTGAAATCAAAAATTTTGATTGTCTCCCAAAAATAACAAGAGACTTATTTTCCGAAATCAGCCCGATTTTCATCTATCCCACACCATTAACTATTCAGGAAAAATGCAAACAGAATTCGGTGAAATTCCTCATTTTGGTTTCAAGTGTGTCTGTCTATTTGCGTGTTGAAAAGAAATCCTAGTAACGGATAAAACTTTACCTACCAAGTTTTTGTCTAATTCCGCTGAAATTTTCAGGGATTGCGGGAATTGGTGTGTAGATGGTTCCCTGTGTGGGTAATGCAAGGTGCATAGAGATTTATGTTATAACAAAAAGCTATTCCACACCCACTTGTTTTTTTGTTTTTTTTTGTCCGATAGTGAACGTATTATTTTTCTTCGGTACTCTGAACACTCGGGACATCATATCATCCAAAATCAAAATTTCGTTTTTCTCCTCTGTGTATTTACGTTTCCCGGGGTGTTTAATGGCGTAATCTGCCGTATTTTGTGAGCAAGAAACCTCTCGTAATTGCGAAGTCTCGATAGGAGGTACTTGTGGGGGACCCATCGCAATGATGGAACATTTCAAAGAACCAGGACGAATGACTAACGACGAGTTATCGGATTCGCAACTCTTGTAGAAATGTGAGACGGCTCGAGGCGTGAGAATGAAACGCTGACTCCTCCAACGCAGGTCAAAATACCGCGTTCCGCTTAGAAAGGGTCAAATCGGGGTGACTGCTCACTAATGGAACAAAATGTGTGGACAACTCTTTTACATGATTTCTGAATCCATGAGTTGATATTTGGATAAACCACTAATGAAAATTTACCGTAATAATATTAAGCCAATAGGAAAAATGTTGGAACGTAATGGTATTAATAAATGATTTTTGTAAGTTGGTTGTGTCTGGAATAATTTAGTATAAATACGAACGTTTTTCCGATTTTCTGAAAAGTCTCTCAGTAGTACTCTAAACTGCGAGTGAAAGTCTGAATGGCAAATTCCCTGTTCACAAGTGAATATTCATTACCAATCCGGAATGGAAATATGTAGATTTTCACACCCAATTCATAAAACGATGTAAATTAGACCATTTTGTTCCAGTCAAGATACCAAGGGAACTGGTGGAATATAATCCCCATTTCTAATTCACAGGGTAAACCACTACCTTTTCCACGGTGACGGGGACGCAATGAGTGACTACTTGGCAGACTACTCTCTCATCACTTCATCTCCTGATCTGTACGATATTCCGCATATATGGTAGAGAAACATACTTGAACATCCATGAACACCTTTAATACCGTTTGATGAGGCCTATGCAGGCCGTATCCAATTAACCCACTAAAATTTCCCCTTTCTCACCCCCCTCCACCCCAAGCACTTTCCAGTTATCGGAACCCCTTCATAAAATTTATACCTGCACCAAACATTTCAAAGAGAATCAGACAGATTGGGACCGGAATAAAGGAATGCAAGCTGTACAAACACTTTTTAAACATATTGTCGTTTTTCGGAAAAACCCATCATCCTAATCATGAAAATCTTGTTCCATATTGGGAAATTGATCAATAGTAGGTACTTCTGAATCAGCTTGAAAGATCATTCCTTGAAGGTATACTGCTCCCCCAACACGGTATATTTTTTATATTTTTCTTTGTAATCTGACTGTTTTAGGTAGGTATTTAGCTGCCCAGCTTGAAGAGTCCTGAAACTATTCTTTGTTTGCAGAATGTTGAATATACTAAACTAAATCAACTCCAATATTGATGACAATCATAAATATATAATATCCATATGATTTTGGAATGTTTCCTATCCTTAAGTCAAAGCTACCTGGATCCTAATATTCTACGCCGTTTGTACTACGCCTAACTTCAGGAAGTTGTTGGAACGTTCCAAACTGAGTGTGGAAACAGAAAGAGAAGGTGGTCGAAGTTAACTGGACGTTGAAGGGTAATATGATTGTATGCCAAGAACCCTCCTTGCCCACCAACGCATACACCCTCATCAAACCATAAGCCGCAGGCCCTTAAGGTCGATTCATTAGGAGCTAAGATCGATACGGTCTGAGAAAATGGGGAGAGAATTCGCCCTTCAACCCCCTCTCCTTGAAAGACTTTAAATACCTCTTCATCAGTTTTGACCGTCTTGGCGTTAGAAGCCTCTTTCCAAACTCCCGTCGACCGCCCGACTCAGAACCGTTTCCCCGACAAACCCCCGTTTCGCCCTTCGGGGTCATTATCACTCTGCTCCAGAAACCCTTTACTTATTCACAACTCCTATTGAGGAATTAGGGTTTTCAGGGATGGAAGGGAAGCTTCCTGCTGAGTATAACCGACTATTAAATAATGTGAAAGGGATGAAAACGGATAGCAGAGAAACAGCTACATTGTGTGTGAAGGGTTGCATCCAACTCCTCGCCAACTCTTGGAGGCTCATGAATCATGCAGCTCGGTAAAAGTTGTTACGAATGACGAGACGTTTGTTACGTGCAAATTGTTAGGCGAGGATTGTAAAGACACCTGGTCACATTTTATTGCTGGATAATTCTCATTTCCTACTAGATGCAGTTTTGCAAGTACGTACCTTCTAAAGAAAAGTAAGGAATACTGCGAACACGCATTCTTAATTGAATAAATAACCAAAAGAAGTAATTAATGATAATTTTTTCATCAAAAATGACGCAAGGGCTCACGATAAATGAAAATGAAATAGAGACAATAATAAAAGGTATAGAGATAAATAATAAAACTATGAATAAACAAAAATACCCCAAATGAAGGAAAATAAAAGAAAATGAAAATCGAAACAATCACTTAATACCAACTCAACTATCGAAAACTTATTGATTCGGTGATGTTCACGATTAATCGGATGAAACTCGGTACATTTTTTGACTGGGAAATCGATAAAGATCTTTGGAGGTGAAAGACCAAATGGTTGCTATGCTATGATATTTTGGACTACATAGTTCTCAAGTTGGATTTAGTGAAGGATTCTCCATGAGTTCCTTACCTTTTTGAACTGAACAATGCAAAAGTCTACCTCGAATAACTAAGGTTTCTGAACTAAGGTTCTTCCTAAGGGTCTAAGGTTTTTGAAGTTGATAAGTAGCAATTCCTATATCGACAGTCAATGACCTATCATGATTTGTGGGTTTTGAGTAAGCTAGGTAATCAATACATTTGAATCCCTAGGTAACTCAAAACCGCAGAAATCGTAATGCCTAAAATGTCTTGATAGAGCTTAACCTTGATAGCTTGTCTTGATAGCTTATGGATGGTAATGGCAAGGTGAGGAGTCCTCTTGAAAAGCATCCTTTGTACTTTGTATGATCAATTCCGAAAATTAACCAAAGCTCTCAAAATAGTATGGGATAATATTTGGCTTTCGAGCGAAACATTCCAAAGTAGAAGCAGCAAGTACATCATTATACTTGTATGCTGGCGGCAGAATATAAGTAGAAAAACAAACTCCGCTCAAATGCAAGTGTAATGATCCATCCAACAGGACTCCAAGAAACTTTGTTTGGACTTGAAACTATGTTGGTATGATGCAGAAGAGACACAGCTGGAAGCAGTGGAAAAATAGAAATAAATAAATGAAAAACTGGTCTTGCTATCAGAATAGCCAATTACCGCTCAGAGCACAGAGAATCTCGAACAGATCATATAGTGAAGATAATGTAGACGATTATGTCCTATCGTTGGGGGAAATTCAGAAAGAAAATATATGTCCGATATTACCTTGATATTATTTGCGCTAAGTAGCATTTTTTTCTATTTTTGTTCGTATAGAGCTGAAGATGTATTAATAATATTCTGTCATTGGGCGTCGTGCCCGTATAAATTAAATTTTAAAAAATGAACAAAAACAAAAATAGTATATAAGAACCATTTTAATAAATAGCCCGACTAAAGGACGGTGCTGCCAACAAAAACAAGACTGTAATATTATCTGACAAATACAAGACTTTGGAGGTTATAAATGAATGGAATTGAGACAGTATTAAGGTTCCACAGTCCAGTAATGTCTACATCTTCATGGCTAATAAACAAAACAAAAACTACGAACCCTTAACTTCCCTACCACCAGTTGTCCCTCAAGTACGAAGTCACTATGAATGCCAATTAGTTACTGGTACCACTTAACAGGGGGAAAAAATTTTTCCTCAAGTATTCTACTACAGTAAATCTCAACTAGAATGACGAATATTCGAAAAAGAATCAAGAACAATTTCAAAACTACAGAAAAATTAAAATATTTTACCATTTGACTTCAATTTGTTGGTTTGGTAAATGTAGGACTTGACTGGGTGATGGTAAACCAAACATAGTCTCTGGGATAAATGTCACATTTTCCGATGTTTCAGATAATGTAGATAATTTTAGTCAAGTCCAGTATCTAGACAAGTTCACCCATTTCTGACTTCTTAAATGATCCTACAATTCAACACCGAAGTCATCATTAATTTGCTATAATACTCACCTTGAGTATGATGGGAAACAAGCAAAAATCATATCAATCACGTGCCCATCATCATAAAATCTATGGAGACAGGTTGACTCACTGAGGCTCGAGGGAAAGGAAGGAAAAAACGTAAACCCAGCAGAAGGACGCGTCACTCGAGTGAATGATGTAATGCAGTAGGTGGAAAAATGAGGTAGGAAACGAGGTGGGATGAGGTGCGATCAACGGTGTTCTTACATGCCCCGAAGGTTTTTCCGAGGGAAATAAAAGGAGGGGAACAAACCATGTCCTAATCGAATAAGAAATATGCGAGAGGGGGATTTCTCCGAGGGATCAGCTCTTCAGGAGTAAATAATGAGGATAACCGAATCAAGACTTCAGATCAAGCGGAGATCTTCCGATACGAAAACAGATTTGGGATGTATGATAAAAAAGAGAAGAAAGAGAGAAAAAGAAGGGGAAAGGTAATCCGTCTCCACCTTAACTTCCCTGTACAGGTTTTATATTACGGGTGTATTTGACGTCGGTTGAGGAAGAACGAAATTGGTTTTTCTTCCGGTGAAAAAGGAGCTCTCCTACCTCAACTAACCTTCCACATGATTATCAGGAGGGGATGAAGATAACCGCGGATATTAACTTCAAAGAGCCCGATCATTGAGCTTGCTAAGGGCCATTTTGATTCCGATATCTCTTATTTTTTTCGTTATATCATCTGTCTGTCTCTACTTTTCATTCGCTTGGTGGTTATCAGGTGGATTATCATAATAGACCATGGAGAACAGAGACACTTACTACGGGCTTATATGTCTCTAGTGCATCTGCATAGTCATTTTCAGTGAATTTCTCACAATGACAAACTGTTATCCCTCTCAAAATTTCGTGTTTTACGTGTCAATGTACGTAAACCCCAATATTTGAATAACAAATAGAAAAACTTGCACTCACTTTGTGGTTTCTACATAGTACCTTTGAAGAACGTTGTCCACTCCCACGAAAAAGGAGTCACAATGTTAAATAGATTTCGACGGTTAGGATATCATCAGTAACAAACAAGAACGGAAGGTGCTAATATAATCTAGTAGTGCTTATGTAATCACACGAAATGGATACAATCAACAATGAAAGGTATCCAAATAGGTAGCTCAGATGTGTGAAAGGGTCTAGGAGGATCAGCTGGTGCCAATGAAAGCAGGCAAAGTGAATGTAAATCCTGTTATCACAGTGGAAGTGAAAGGGCCTGAGAGGATCAGCAGGTTCCAATCAAAGCAGGCAAAGTGAGAATGTGGAAGTAAATCCTGTTATCTGAGCGAAGTGAAAGGGGCTGGGAGGATCAGCAGGTTCCAATCAAAGCAGGCAAAGTGAGAATGTGGAAGTAAATCCTGTCATCTCAGAAAAGTGAAAGGGCCTAGGAGGATCAGCTGGTTCTAATAAAATTAGGCAAAGTGAGAATGTGGAAGTAAATCCTGTCATCTCAGAGAAGTGAAAGGGCCTGGGAGGATCAGCAGGTTCCAATCAAAGCAGGCACAGTGAGAATGTGGAAGTAAATTCTGTTATCTCAGAGAAGTGAAATGGGCTGGGACGGTCAGGCAAAGTGAGGATGTGGAAATAATCCTGTCATCTCAGAAAAGTGAAAGGGCCTAGGAGGATCAGCTGGTTCTAATAAAATTAGGCAAAGTGAGAATGTGGAAGTAAATCCTGTCATCTCAGAGAAGTGAAAGGGCCTGGGAGGATCAGCAGGTTCCAATCAAAGCAGGCACAGTGAGAATGTGGAAGTAAATTCTGTTATCTCAGAGAAGTGAAATGGGCTGGGACGGTCAGGCAAAGTGAGGATGTGGAAATAATCCTGTCATCTTAGAAAAGTGAAAGGGCCTAGGAGGATCAGCTGGTTTTAATAAAATTAGGCAAAGTGAGAATGTGGAAGTAAATCCTGTCATCTCAGAGAAGTGAAAGGACCTGGGAGGATCAGCTGGTTCTGATAAAATCAGGCAAAGTGAGAATGTGGAAGTAAATCCTGTCATCTCAGAGAAGTGAAAGGGCCTGGGAGGGTCAACTGGTTCCCTTCATGGCAAACATAGCGAAAATGTAAAAGTTTCTTGCTCGAATCCAAACGTTCATTATTAAAAATAATAAACCAAAATTACAGTGGCTTTAGTTTTATCCGTACTTGTATATAAATGCGGGGTGTGTGACTAAATGTTAACTTGTCAAGAATAGTTTTACCAACTGGTTGTTGCTCAACTCTTCACTCTAGTGTAGCCCTACAAGTGTGTGAGGGGGGGGGGGGAGGTAATGATTTACACAATTGATTCAACTTATCATACAGCCACTCCAAATTACATGTACGCGATAAGTTGATCAAAAATGAGTTTTTAGTATTTGAAAAGTACTCCTCGCCAGTGACTCATATAAGAATTTCATCTATTATTACCTCCATTCCATACGACGAAAAACTTCATAATATGAACTCCATATTATGGGAAACGTCCGGGTTCGAATTTGTATAATCTCTTGGATTACCATTCAAATTCGATCGTATACTAGATTACATTCACTAGAAGTCAGTTATGCCATGGATAAGTAATTTACTGCTACAAGGAACATTACTTATCCAACTTTGACATAAATATGAATATCATCTGGTGTTATTGATCAAAACTCATTCTTTTAGCATATCTATATTCATCATTGGTTTTCCGTGACAAATTCAAGGAAAACAATTTCAATTAAGGAGGTCTCAGTCGTTCGCCGTTCGTTTCTCCTTCCGGATCGGTATTTCCCTAAATTGAAGGGGCTCAAACTTTAAAAGTTGTACCTAAACTTGAAATGTTCAAGTCCATGGGCGTACAGAATTGAAAAACTAAAATATTACCGCTGGAATCATCAAAATCGAACAATAATAGAAAACGCTGCAAATCATTGCTCAAAGGTTTATTATTTTCTGTATAGATCACCCTTCTGTATAGATCACTGGTTCTCCATCAATAGCACCTACCACCATCTGTATTCTCCCTTGACCTTCCCTCTCAAATTTTAGCTTCCTGCGTTCAATAGGATTGAAAATGACTTCGGAGCTCACTCAGCTGATCAGTGATCTGAGGAGTGAAGAAGACGCCTGGAAGAGCACTTCCATTCAATAGGATTGAAAATGGCTTCGGAGCTCACTCAGCTGGTCAGTGATCTGAAGAATGAAGAAGCTTTTGAGCAATGATTTGCAGCGTTTTTTACCTACCAACTTCTTTTTACCTACCAGCTAGGTACTACCTACCACACCATACTGGCTTCACACCTTCACAATCAAGTTTATTAGGAAGAACTAAACGCTTCACACTCGATTGGAAAAATAGAAAGCTTCATATTGAAATTTGATTACTGGTTACGCAGAACGCAAAACTGTATACAAATCGAAGAAATGAACAGCGATCGCATTTTAGTCCGATAAAATTTGAATGGAGATTAGACCTCTTTTGCGATTCACACTCATGATTCTGTTTTATCGAAGGAAAACCTTCAAGTACTCGTAGGGACCGAACAGTTTGTCCTACAGAGCTCCGGGTGGTCTCAAAAATTTTTAAAAATTCAATACTATTTAAAATTGGTGAAAAAACGATACCTTTATTTCGAGAGTTTTCGAGCTAGGGCACTCTTGAAAATTTCAACCCTTAATTTTCACCCCTTAGAAGTGACCCACATCAACCAAAAGCTTCGCGGCACAACTAGACCCCAAATGGAGCCCATGTACCAAATTTGAACCAAATCGGTCCAGTGTTGCTAAGAAAAGTGCCACGGACGGCGGACGGCGGACGGGGGACGGCGGACGGCGGACGGCGGACGGTGGACGGCGGACGGACATTGCAAATTTGGATTCTACGCACCTTGAAACGTAAAGTGACAAAGTTTGAGGGGGGGTTATAAAAATTTTTTGCGATACGATCACATAGGCTTATTATTAGAAATAATAAACCAAAACCAAACTGGATAAACGGTGTTTCCCATATTTCTCAAGCAATTATTGTTCGATTTTGATGATTCCAGCGGCAATCTTTTAGTTTTTCAATTCCCTACGCCCATACACTAATGATTTTCGAAAATCCTTGAACATTTGAAATTTGGGAACAGTTTTAAAAGTTTTAGCCCCTTCAATTTAGGGAAATACTGACTCGGAACGAGGAACGAACGGCGACCGACTGAGACCCTCTTAAAATTCAAGGGCCTTCAAAACAATTGGATTACGATATCAGTTGATTGTTAATTCAATCTCGTAGAAAGAAAAGATACTCAATTTGTAACACCGCCAAACTTAATTTGGTCTCAAAATGAGTTATACATATCATTGTATTCGTAATCTTATTGTAGCCATTATGTCATAGTTATCGATGAAATCATAAAAGAAGGAATAGGAAACGCAAAATCACCTAATCCAGAGTTTCAAATACCAACGTTCAATCAGTTTTACCCTTTTTCCATCATTGCTTTGGGAAATCATTCTAAGGTTTGTTGGAGTACATCCTAAATCCTATAGAAACCACGAGAAGCTCTGTTTTTTGGCTTATATATTGAGTTAGGCTGTTCTGGAACCTAAATGACGATAGTTCCTTTGAATAGAAAAGATTAGTAGAAGTGGTAGGAGAACAAACTTCATAATGATATACCTGAAACCATGAAGAGTTCCTCTAAACTTCCCACTATCTTCTGTTGAAATCTCGCTAAGACAGTAGAAATTGACCAAACTCGTCTCATCTTTAATTTAACCTCACGTCCTTCGCTTCTCAAACATGAAGTGACCACTACCATCAAAGTGCGGGGAAAAAAATGTCGTGACTCCGATACTGCATTAGATATGCCGCATGTTGGAGTTCCAACAATCCTTCACATTTTGCAACCAGACGTTAGAATGTGAGGTTTTCTACTGTTCAACCTTCATGCTTCACCAGCTTCGTACCCTCGCGGTTTCCCCTTTGTGGAAACGTTATTTTCATTATTATTTTTTTCTCGTGGGTGTTTTCGTCCTTGCGTTGGCGATCGATGGATTTTTTATTTTTCAAGACGTCGCAAATAGGTAGAGCTAAGTGATATGTCTCAATAGCGCCGCGGTCGTCAAAAATAGACACCATTATGTACATGGTAGAGACAATCATAATTTTGAATCCAAAAAACTTAGATTCTACTCAAATAATAATCAATCGTTTTCTAACTGTTGTCAAAACTTGGATTTTTTCAGTTCATTGTCTCTCGGAATCACTTCGCTTACTTAGGTTCCTCTTTTTACAAAACAACTGGAAATGTTAGAAGAAAATCTCGAGAAAAAAATTGTAGACAGTTTAGAACCAGGCAAAACCATTGGACACTAAGTGATGGCTGCTATATGAATTATCATATTTAAGTAGGTAGATGGATTTGAGTAGATCCAATAAGTAATTATCCAGGATAATTACTGGTGAATTCCATTGCAGTTACGGCACGTTATCCTTAAAATTCAACATAAATCGTGAACTATTCTTTATTGTGTCGATATTTCTGAATGTAAGAGCACGTCCACTTGATAGTGAAACTCGTACCTGTTACTGTGTCGATCAATCCAATAATTTTCAAACCAACAGGTTTAATTGTTGGGCTGCTCAACGTCATAGCGAGTATAACTTCCTTTCGGAGCTAATCAAGAATTATTATATCTCTATATTGTGCCGTGAATAAATTAAAATTTCCCGCCTCCTTTGAAATCGATCGATATGGTCGATGCGCTCCTGGTCATTTACCCGATTTATTTCTCAGGCCTTCTGATTGGAAGCTCATTTATTGTTTCCGAGTGTACCAAGGTTGTGGAAGCATTGCTTTAACTTTTCAAGTTTAGAAAATGAAATTTCAAAAATCAAAATTTCCACTCGCGTTTTACGTTTGGACCTCCTTGAACAATTTTGGTTTCGTAGCTGTCTGTACGTGTGTGCCTGTCATGAAATCCTTGTAACGGGTTGAACTTCAAGAAGTTATTGTCCAATTTCGGTGAAATTTTCAGTTGTTGTTGGCATGGAAATGTGCCTCTATGAAAATCATTACCCTTGTAACAGCCATAATTTCTATATTTTCCATCCAATTCCACTGAAATTTTTAGGAATTGGGCCGGTTGGCATGAAGTTTAGGTGATTGAAGATTGAGGTTTAAAGATTAGCTCCAACGCATCGTTTCATTTTTAAAGTCGGGTCATGGATACGAGAAAAGTATGTGCCACACCCACAGGGCAGACTTTTTGGTACAGTATTTTAAATGAACCTTTGGAGTCAACCAAGAAGAAAAAATTGAAATCCCCTCAAAATTTGTTGGTTCAGGTTTCGGGGTACGTAGAATCCAAAAAATTACTAAAAATTTTTCTGTCCGTCCGCCGTTCGTCGTTTAGTACCATGGTCCGATTTTGATGAAATTTGGTATAAGGGCTCCATTTGGGGTCTAGTTGTGCCCCGATGCTTTGGGTTGATGTCAGTCACTTCTAAGGGTTGAAAAATAAAGGGTAAATTTTCCACAACACTAGCTCAAAAACTTTCAATAAGAAGGTATTCTTTTTTCTTCAATTTAAAATATTATCGAATTTAGAATCGAATGAGACCACCCAGAGCTCTATAGGACAACTTATTCGCTCTCCATGAGAACTTGAGGGTTGGACTTACGATAAATCAGAAAGACGAGTGTCATACTCGTGACACACTCGGAGTGTGCATCGCAAATGAGGCCTAGAGATGGGCGGTATTTAACGTAACAGTTAAAAATAACCTATTACCGGGTTTCGTTAACTCCGCTTGGAACCTATTACCAAAATAACCCTGTTATTAAATAACGTTTCAGGGAAGGCTCCAAAACGTGTGGAGCCAGAACAATAGCTTGGGTTCTTTAATCGAAAAAAGACTGAAAATACACTAACACGTATTCATGTCGGGAATAACTTGATATAAACCCCAACTTAGGTAGGAAACAAAAACTAGAGATCCAACGGAATGGAATAACAATATAATATGATAAACAAACGAACGTTGGTCGGGAACGAAAAGAAACGATACCTTGGAATGGTATGTCAGAATGAGCTATGAGAAGGTCCCTGTGATAACCTATTAATAAATAACAGGTTATTGGAACCTATTACCCACCCAGAGCGGTAACGGTGGAACATAATACGCAAATGTAACCGTTTTGCCCATCGCAAATGAGGCCTAATCTCAGTTCAAATTTTAGCTGACCAAAATGCGATCGTTGTTCGTTTTTCGAGTTGTACTCAGGTTTGTGTCCTTAGCAACCAGTAATCAAATTTCCTAATGAAGGCACCCACACCTCAAATTGAATTGTGAAGCGTTTTGTTATTCCTTCAAATAAACTTGATTCTGAATATGTTAGGTAGGTAGTGACAGTGACAAAGCTGGGCTCTTTGCAGGAGAGTGATGTATACGGAAAAATAATAAACCTTGGTGTTATAATTTGCAGCGTTTCTTCGTAGGTTCACTTTCAGACCTAAATTTTATTAATTTTCATCACAATATAATGTAAGGATATGTTGATTATCGTCGAGAGGAAGTGATACTGCCCACCCAACTTGGCAGTCGTTTTTGACAGTTAGTGAAAGAACAGCTCACTATGACGTTTGTACCCGAGGACCTCACATGTGCACGTACTAAACTGGTTTCCCGATGACAAAACCAGTCTCGTTTTACAACCTTCCTCAGCCCCTTCAACTATTTTCTCGAGCAAATAGGAGAAGAAAAAAAGAGGGCTTTTTCAGTTGTTCCCCACTTGGATGTAACAAGGTTGAATCGTAATCGAGTTTCACGACTTCCGTACGCCAAACGCCTTCGCCAGGCTACGCATTGGCTGCGGCCGCAAAAACCATTGACCGGATTATTTGCCCCCCTCGCTTCTTCCGCCCGGGAGAATCTTCGTCGTCAAAACGGACGAGTGTAGGTGGTTGAAGAAAACGGAAAAATCTTGAAGAAAGTGAGTAGCGTAAGAACATATATGAGCGAAAGAAAGGAAGTTGTAGGAGGCTGCAAGACGGTAGTCACATTCGTTATCATCGCGGCCGGAAAAAACGACTCTTGAGGTTGTGTGAACCTACTAAACGGTACTTCGGTAGCACCAAATATTATTTTGTTGGAAAAATTCAAATTTGGATAGGGAAATATTTAGAACCACACTTCTACGTTGTATCTATCATACCAACCACTCTGTTACTCTCTCGAGTTGCCCAATTTTGAAGCACTCTTCTGCTAACATCAGTGACAGTCCTTTCTTCACCGCTACCAACTTGATTCAGCCCTTCAGTTTTGGACAGTTTCCCGTCAACTTACCGATGGAGGGAGCCCTTTCACCTAGTACCGTCTCTCGAGTTTGGTAACACTGTGGTTAACAAAGTCAATGAGAGTGTCTGAACCACTAAATCTTCGAATTGAAGTGAGTATGTTGTGGGGGAAGGATAAATTTTGGCAATATCCTCGCATTTCATTGTTAATAATTAACAATGAAATTAACTTCCAATTATTGGAAGTTAAGTGCACTTTCGCTGAGTTAGCATCGTCAGAACTTCTGGCTAGTTTTATGTGCGTGTTCTTGGCAGACAACTTATCTATATAGAAAAATAATAAACCTTTTTGTAACATTTTGCTGCGTTTTTCGTCCACATTAAGCCGGTAATAACTTGGAAAAGCTAAATTTTGAAGGAGAAGGAAAGAATACCTGTTGAAATTTTCCTATGGTGCCGACTACTAGTGCGTGCACCTTATCAAACTACATTAAAAGTGTTTTGTAATAAAAATAATAATAATAAAAATAATGATTATTATTATTTATTATTAAATAATAAGTAATGTAAATGTTTTCCGACTGATGTAGAATTAATTCAAATTTTGATTTTGATGATTGGTAGTAACATATGGAGGTGGTAACAAATGGTGGTATGTAGGTAACATGTGGAGGTAGTAACATATGGAGGTGGTAACAAATGGTGGTATATAGCCAAGCAGATAGCAGGTGCTTTGACATCTAGCGGCTGGGATGTTGAGAGGGAGAGATTGTATCACATGCCAAGTGACCAGGGTAAGAAGCCCGACATCGTTTCCGTCAAGCCTGACCAGTCTTGCATTATCCTGGATGTCCAAGTTGTCAATGGCAGCTTGGACATGGAGCAGACTTGGCGGGCTAAGATAAGAAAGTATGATAGAAAGGATTTACGGCAAGCGGTGTCGGAGCTAAAAGGAGTGGCACCCAACAACATCAAAGTGATGGCTGCAACCTTATCATGGCGCGGGGTGTGGTGCGGGAAAAGTGCCACGGAGTTGCGTGAGTTGGGCATCTCAGTAGGCGTACTCCGTGGTATCACCACCCGTGTCCTGCTCGGCTCATATTTGAACTGGTGGTCGTTTTATAGAGGCACTTCCCTTCATCCCTCTCTCCCACCCCCACCTTCTTCATCTTCCCTCATCCCTAGGGCCGGCGTCGGGTGAGTTCTGGGCGTCCTCCCCATTATGTTTTATTTATTTATTAATTTTTATTTATGGCGTGCCCCCTCCGTCAAAAAAGACATTTTGTCTTTGAGGGGAGTTACAAAAAAAAAAGTCGTAGCAATGACTAAAGTAGTGATTACTTAACATTACAACGAGTATAGGAATTTAATTGCAAAGAGGAATTTGGAAAAAAACCAAGAATAGTTGGGTAAAAAAATACTGAAGATAAAGTGCTAGGTCGGGGGGGGGGGGGGGGGGGCTATTGGAACCTCGCTTCATCCTCTTCTTCCGTGTATAATTCTTTGCGTCTCCTCGCTGCTTTTCATATTTTCACTCTCCCCTCTTTCTTTTATTTTTTCAAACATTCAACCTACAATGACAGGATGTCAACCTTTAAATCAAAAGGTACTGTAGGTCTTCATCTAGGTACTCGTAGACTGAATAGTTATTCCACGTAGGACTATCACCAGTCTCTATACGGAATGCGAGAAAACGAGCCTCGTTACCAAAATCCCTTGTTGCGGCGGAAACGCTCAGCGCACTCGCCGACAAAAACCTCGCAAGGTAGGTACATCACATAAGAAAAGATAAAAGCGAACACATGATCTGTTACAGAGAGGCCGCGTCTCGCTAGACTTTCCTTCGGAAGTAGGTGTGACATGATCGGAGTGTGAAGGAACGGGGTTCACTTTGATCGTAAACCGACGATTCGTCAAGCGCCGTGTGTGATCTGGAAATTGGTCGCTTCGGCCGGTCGCTCTGTCTGGGAGCCCATTCAGTTTTCCACTTCGGACAGTCCCTTGTTTTTCCTTCGTGTCTCGTACCGCCTTTTTAACAGGTTCTCCGAGGCGAAAACCCCTTCTTGTCGGCTTACGGTCGGCTGCCCGGTGTTACTTGGTCGTTGTCGTGGGATATGGGCTGCGGAGAACGGATTCTTTTTGAGGCAACATCAGGTCTAGAAATTACAACTGTAGGTACTGTCAACCTCATGAAATCCCTGACAACCGATTTTCCGTCCGATTCTCATTAGTTTCCCAGTAATCTACACACGTGATTAAAAGATTTCCCTATCAGCATACCTACCAATCAAAACTAAACAATATTTTGGGAATGGTTCTCCAAGCCAACTATGTACTGCCAAAGTAGTGACATGAATTGCTTCTTCAATTTATTTTCAGCAACAAGCATCGTTCCTAACCTTCATTTCAAAGAGTATTGGAGAGAGTTAAACATCAAGGCTCTTCAAAACTATGTCCCATAGTAGTATTCATTCTCGGGGCAAGTATTGTAATCCCATCAGCAGCCTTCGTGGTATTGCGGTTTCGTTCAAGCTTCCCACGACAGTACCATCACGTTTTAAGTAATTATCAATGAATTTATTTTAGCAATTTTCTCTTAAATCTAGTAGATAGTAAGTAATAGGTAGTAGTAGTAGTATCTACTTCGAGCTTTTCGAAAATAATAGACAGGTAAATTTTTAAGTAAGATCTTGATCAGGTTTTTCTGAGTTAGTGCTAAAGGATTTAGTTTATTTCCAAATGTTGAACTCAATTTCATCATACCGTAAACCAACAAGGAGTGGACCATAACAGTGTAAAATATTTTCTTCAACCTCATGGTTCATGCTCACACAGTTGAGCACTCCGGATCGAATGGGGATAAGTTACCTAGTTACTATATAACTCCTAAATATTTGATGCGTGGAACCTGAGAGATTGAGGGACAAGGGACATTTACATCCAACGTAGTTGCCATTTTGGTGACACACAATTTTTCCTATTGGAGTGGCAGACGATGACCTGAGTGAGAAAGAAATTAATTTCGTTTTGTTGATAGGTTCACTTACGGATCCTGTATTGGGAGTTCAATTGACCGACAGAATAGCATTAGGAGTCGCAAGGCCTTAGAATGGAATGGAATTTATACACACTCTCGTCGCCAGTACCCAGTACAACTGATTTTCTGAATATTTTATGAAGGTATGCAAATTTCCTACTTGAAATGCGGATATGGTTTAGAAGTACTAACTGGAGAACGACAGAAAAAATATTTCTGAAGTAATGATACGAATTAGAGATGACTGATGAGCAATACACCTACTTGTTTCACATTTTTTCCTTTTTTAAAATAATTTTATTAAAATTTTCAAATGGAGATGTGTGTAACTAAGACGAGGGGTAAATTACCCCTCGTAATGTAAATTACCCCGGGTAATGGGACCAGTACCATACAAGAGTCCAGTTACAAACAGTTACAAGTTCGAACCGAAATCATACGTTTTTTGGCAGATAAAACTGTTGTTGATGTGGTCTGTGGGTGTAGCCTTCTAGTGTCGATAGAGTAAACTTGATGAGCCTGTTTGTATTTACAACGAAATGCCAGAACCGCAAAATCAGGTGGTGCTCGTAACTGGAGCTAGCTGGTTAGGTAAAGGAAGTGTGTATTTTCAACCATAATTTTCCATAGTACAATTGTAGAATTTCGAATTTCGTACTGGAGGTTGTTTTTTGAACTTTGCTCTTTTCGTTGATCTCGTATTTTTCTATGTACATACAAGTAATTTCAATGCAAGTTTTATATGTGTCTGTTATGTGAATTCTTCGCATGTCTATTACTGGTGATCGGACTTTTCATAATTAAGACATTCAAGACAGAATTAACCAATGTGGAGGAGCCAGAAGGTGCCAAACGTTAGAAGGTACATTGTTGTATGAAGAAAAATAGGTGTGAAACGCTGACTATATCACAAGGTACAGAAAATCCTGTGAACCTGAAAGTGATGTCTGTTAATTGTTCCGTTACCCTAGATAATCTCGCACTAACAGTCGGCGTAGAATTGGAATTATTTCAAGGGAATATTAGCATTCTGAGTTCAACTGGAATCTTAATGTGATTTCATGTTCCATTCTGTGTTAGAGTAGGAAATGATGCATTCTCATCATAAGTACAAACAAGTAAACGTACCAACACATACCAAAAAAACACCAACTCTACTCTACAGGTATTTATAGATTGATTCACGCTGATTCCTGAAATGACAAACCTCAACAAAATTAACCCATTTTCCAATCATATTGATGGTTCTCGATCTCTCACATCAAGCAACGATCGTTAGAGTCAAACCCTGATTTTATCAACATCGGTCCATAACGAGAGAAATAGATAATCACTCGCAACTAAGTATAGGCAAATTTCGAAAAAATTCATCAGAAACTATCCGGGAGCGAAAAAATTCAAACAGGCAGTGATTAAAGTTTTCGTAGCTCCAAATTAAGAAACTTAGTGTGAACTTTAATTTTGGTGGATCCAGTTTGTTTTCATTTACTGTGACTGTAGCCATCAGCTCCATTACTGATTGCAATTCAAATTCTGTTACTACTGGAAGCTCATATCAAAATCATCCCTTCGTCCCTTCATGGGACAATTTTTGTTGATATTAATTCGTACTACATTTTACGTCAAACGAAGAGAGTATAAAATCTTGGTATTTATTTTCTCAATTGATTTCCAAAAGCCCCATTATTCCTAATTTTAGATTTTCGCGGTTCCTAACCAATACATAGCCAGTCACACATTCAGTTTTTACGACGAGCAAAAAACGGAGTGTTTATCTAACTCGCTTTAGCCCGCTTGGAACTTGCTTGTTGACTCCTGAGATCGTGCAAGCTATAAAACCCCTCCGACCCTCCTCAAGTGATTCATATAAGTACATTCCAACCATCTCAACCGATTGTGTCGCCGTGATTTACACTTTCAATCATCATTGGAACGCCAATTCTTCCCATTAATACATGTCAGTACGTTAAATGTGTAATTGGCGTTTTTTGGTTTATTAAACCTTTGGAATTGAGCAAGAAGAACAATTTGTCAACCTTCCTCCCTCATAATTTGATCGTTTATATTTCAAAGTACGTAAAATCCGAAAATCTAATTTTAAAAAGAATTTCGTCCGTACGAGGCACTTTACATAGTTACCATGGACCAATTTTGATGATGAAGTAAAAATCAATATAATATTCTTTTCCATATTGTTTGAAGCTGGAATTTTATTGTTATAATAAAGGTACGAGCAGGATGGTTCGTAGTAGCTATTTACATATTGTACTAACAAGTGACTGTATCACGTAGGTTCCTACGCATTAATATAATATTATTAACATGTTTAATGTTTTAGGGCTGGGGGTCGTTCTGTGAATTCCGACACGCAAATCTGCAACGTTTTTTTTTCTTAGTTACCACGGACCGATTTCTTAGTTACTACGTTATATCGGCTCCATTTGGGGTCTAGTTGTACCAAGATGGTCACTGATCAGCTGAGTGAGCTCCAAGGCCATTTTCTCTCCTGTTGAACGCAGGAAGCTGAAATTTGAGAAGCAGGGTCAATGGAGAATGCTGAAGGCGCCTGAGTGGTCACTGATCAGCTGAGTGATCGGCAATCTAATTTCTCCCTTGCGAGGGAAAAACATTAAACATGATTTAATGTTTTTCCCTCGCAAGGGAGAAATTGAACAGAGGTTTTTTTCCATATTGTTTGGTAAAAAAAAACAATAAACTAAACACAACCAAACGCTCGCATACAAGTCTGTAACACATTGGAAATCATTTACAAATTGTGTATTACAATTTTGTGACCAATTTTTTGACGCTTTTTCGTTTATTTGCCATAGTAAAGACATAAAATGTCAAAATGGGAGTGGAAATTATGAAAAGTCCCAGCTCAAAAACTTGCTACATAAAAGTACTATTTTTTAATTAATTTAAAATTTAGAAGATATTTTTCTATGATCGAATGTGACCACCCAAAACTCTACGATCAACCGTTCACGCCCTACGAGGTTGATTAATAAATGCTAATTAAATTGATGAATATCCCCTTATCACATACATTGTGATCAGGTCATTCCACTGAGCATGCGCCAGTGCATTATCTTTCCACTGCCAGATGTGTGCTACCTGAGAGCCACATGTTCCTTGAAAAGCAGTTGTTTCATTCGTCTCGTGTACGAATCTAGTTTAGGGGGGGGGGGGGGGGGGCGGAAAAACCTTGTTCTTTACAAATAGGTGACCTAGGAAACATGGTAAAATCAATTTATAGTTATTTGCTGCGTTTTTAAAAGTTGTCTGCACTAGTAATTGGGACTCTTTTTTCATTAAAACGTCTCTGGTGCCGATAATTTGGAAATTGAGGCAATTATACGATGTACTACCATGAAAACTATACTCTACAAGCAGATACCTCGTGACATGGATGCACAACCCGAGTGCGTTAATAATAATTAACCATAGCTTCTTTCCAGTGTGTAATTGCAGGTGCTGTTTATTGTTGTCACGTTACTTTCTTTTTACGAGTGAAGTTTTCATGAGCCCCAGCGCTGAAGATTTATCTATATCAAAATCACAATAAAAACCCCTTATCGTATCTGGAGAAGAACCGGTATGTCACTTTTTTTCAACTAGACCGGTGGAATAAATATAAAAAACAAAACTTACCCACGTACGCACGTGTTCTTTCCTAGCTACCGAGCGCGATTATCAAACTCCGAGCCTTTACAGAAATATCGCATGATCGCACTTTTATTGAAAACGATGGAAAACTGAGATTTGGAGCAAAAAGTGTTACCTATCATTATTGAGAAAGAGAAAACTGTTGTATGATAAAAATATTTACGATTGTTAGAAGTCGGAACGTGAGATTATTGTGAGAGCATCATAATATATAGTCCGGAGTCGAATTTGACGGATTCATATGTCAGCAACACTAATGTTATAATACGATACGGAATAATTTGAGAAGATGATAAAAATACCTCTAATCGAACACTACAAAGAATCGACGAAAAAGAGTAATATGCATCTTCACGTTTCTCGGCGGAATTTTCGCAAATTCCAGTTTTATTGGAATCTTCCAGAAAACCCACAGTTTATAAGAAAAAATGCAAGTTAGTTTACAACATGGAAGATGTTGATAGAAACAATTTTAGGGTATTATAAAAATGTTTGGCGGGCCACTTTGCTGCACTCTTTTGGCAACGTTTTGAGCTAGAAATCTTGTTACGAATTCAAAAAGAATAGACTTCCTTGACTTTCAAATTATTTTCATCTTATCTTCTGATCGCATAGTAAGTTTTCCTCTGATAAAATTCCCTTATCAATATGGTAGTGTACATTTTTCGTTTTTTCACGAATAAATATGGGAAATATTTCTGGCAAGTAAGATCAAGAATGCCATAGTTTGCCTACTACTTTCTGCAAACTGACTTTTGAATCAGCCGATTAGAAAGATACTTCGATGGACTTCACTCTTGAGTTCAGAAATTCCTATAGATCTTCCAGTTTGACTCTCAGTCACGAACAATTTGATTCTAAAAACGGAAACGTTTGAACTCCCAACAAATTTCAATGTTATTCTACTGAGGCTTAGGTATTAACATTTTGTTACATAATATTTTTGGGAACAATGGAGAAGGGCTTATTGTTGTTTTTCAATTTCCAGTTTTTGGATTTAACAACTACTTGTAACAAAAACGTGGAAAATTTCGTTGAGAAGGGTGAACAAAAACATTGAATTTTCCTGCGATGATTGTGTTTACGTAGTAGATTGCAAGATACATATCGATATGCAGAAAGATCAATCGGCATTTCATGAACCAAATAAACCTGATTCATCAAAGACAAGGCCGAATGAAAATTGGTGAAAATAGGTCCAGGGTGGAGAGGTCCCTTTTGAGACCTGTTGAATTCGTCCTGAGTTACTAGCGAATCTTGGGTTGAAAGGACAATTTTGGAGGAAATTCATTCTAGAATACAGTTTTTGAATTCTGAAGATAATGGCAGGTAGATCAATTGAAGCCTAACAAAAAAAAAAGGAAGAAAAATCTTCCAAGTGGGAGTGGCACATAGCTTTCTGGTATCCATAACCCGGTTGTACAGATGATACAAGATTGAAGATTGAGATATTGAAACGTCAATCTGAACAATTCCTGAAGATGTTGTCAAATTCGGATGAAAAATGTAGAAGTGACGGATATTACAAGGATTTCACGTTTAAGCATGCTGTTGTTTTACGTTGGCTTCTGTAGATCTGGAGGCCATAATTTTCGCAGGGGACCATCTACACGCCATTCTTCACATCCCTGAAAATGTCATCTAAGTCGGACCATAACTTCGTACAGTTTTGCCCGTTACAAGGATTTCATGACAGACAGACAGACAGACACGGTACCAAAAGTGTTGAGAAAGGCCAAAAGCGTAAAACGCGAGTAGAAATTATGATTTTGGAAAACATTTTTTCTCTACCTTGAAAAGTGGAAACATTGCTTCCGCTACCTTGGTAGACTCAAGAGGAAAAACCTTGATAATAGGTACTGATCATTTTATTTGAAATAAGTGAAACCAGTGAAACCCAATAAAAGAAAAGGTAGTTTTCCACGAATTTTCCTTCGGGGTATCTATTGAGATCGACCGAAATCCGATTGGAAAGTAAGCTATGGAGGGTCGTAAGGTACACAAACCCCGAAAATATACGAACGTATTTTAAAATTGTATGGATACTTGCCACTCAGTTCACCAAGAACCATCAGTGCCAAATAGTTGTGGGCGGAGGCTGCAGTGTACAGCGATATAAAATATGAATATCACGGTTATGTCCACAATTTCCAAATTTCCAGAATTCCACGCGTTGGGAAGTTGTTTTCGATCATATTGTATGTTCTGCCTTTTCTCTTCTGATTGATCTGCTTTGGTTGAATAGTATTGAAATCTAGAAGAAAACTCGGCGCTTTGCGCCTCGGCGGGGGGCTCCGCTCCCCTGCACCCCCCGGTTTATTTATTTTTCCATACTCTGTATGAAATCATAGGAACACAGAATGTGTTTTTGCGATACTAGTCATCCGTTAAATAAAAAACAACAATAATAAATGTGGAGTTGACATTAACATGACAACCAATAAACATATCACCAGATGTTTTTTCTGTCGCTTTTTCGTGACGATTTTTTTTCGGTAGGTCATCGCAAAAACACATTCTGTGTTAAAATTTCCGGTGCTTATTGCTCTTTTCCCGAAGTAACTGAACGGACGATGTTGATTAAAACTTCATTTCGATAATGCTCCTTCAAAATCCTTTCAAGTGAAATCTAAACGCCACAAAACCTACGCATGAGTTCAAACTTGTATTAACTCACCTTTCACAAGTGTTCCGGCGTTGATTAGATTCCATTCTCACGCAGTCGTCAAATTTTCCGAGAAACCTCACATTCAGTCTTCGAACAGGTACACATTAGGACCTATAGCGGTACGAACAATATGAAGAAGGAACCTGGAAGGTATTTTAGTAGTAAATCCTTCGCATCTCGTCCGATAGTAACAGATAGTCTAGGAGGCGCGTACAAGGCCAAGAACGTGACTCTGCTATTGAAAAGTTGCTCACACTGTTGACGACGGCGGCACTTAAAATGTTCCGTGCGGAATTACTTTCCTACCCGTATAATAGACTTATGTTATAATGAAAATCACTAGTTGGTCGTAACGGTAGCACTTCAGCCAACCTGGAAGAAAACACGATTCCTTGAATGACTCCGGCGGGTAGGGAAGTCACATTATATTCTTGTATAGAACAACTTGGATGAAAGGGACACAAAATTCGCGGAAATCCTGGACTTTTGATACTTTCCACTGGATTTACAGAACAACCTAGAATCTCTTCGTAAGGGTTGAACTGTAGCCGACAAGAAGAAAACACTTATCTCAAAGACTCCACCATATTGAAAGACTTCAAGTACGAAGAAAGTATTATATACCTCATAATGTAGTAGGTATCATAGACCCATAATATTACTATGGGTGAAACATCTCATTATTGTGGATAAAATAACCCAATTCCTCAGAGGAGATTTCAGAATTTTGCTAGAGTCTGCCCGTAACAGCGGACGACTTGAAGGAAACATGGAATTCACGAACATTTGTGCGTAGAAACTTGAGTGTATGGCAAACATAAATAGGAAATCTCATCATTGTTTGGGATTAAATATCTGGTCCTTTTCCCGGTTCGAAACGAGGGCTGTACGGTTACTGAAGAAAACTTCGTCATATACTCAACATACGAGAGGCATACCTTCTTTTATTGAGTTAGTCCTAACACGAAATTCTTTTCTTATTCATGTTCGGAAAAATCCATGAGTAACTCGAGTTGATTAAGTAAAAAATCTCTATATCTGTCCCTAACTTTTGAAACTGAAAAATCTACTGCGCCACTGGGTTGGAGAGTTACTTACCTATCCATATAAAGAGGAACCTAATTAAGTGAGAAACCTCAATGTCTAGGATAAATTATTAGGTCATCATCCCCAGATCATCAAATCCTCCTTATCACGTTAGCATTTCATCCAATCAGAAAGAAAGTACGACACCTCGAACGACTCCTCTGAGTTAGAACGTAACATCAAATTGATATACAGAGAAACCTGGATATAAAGGTTTTCTAAAGGTTCAAGAAATACACTCATTGACGAAACTCTTTTTTACTTGAACTTCAAACTAACTGGATAAGATTAACATGGTTCCGAAAAATGAGTTCAAGTAGAAAAAAAATGTATAGGAAAACCAAGATTATGCAGAACCATTAAAAGCAAAAAAGAAAATGTTTGTAATTTTCGAGGTATATGATTGCAGTAGACTCAAAATCTTTAACGTGGACTTTTTGGAAAAAAATTTTCTCACTGAAATCCGTTTTGGAACATTCTAAAACGATTCCTGAATTGCACAAGACAACGACCCCTCTCTAAAACCACAATTTCTGTGGTAAATTGTCTCATTTTTCAAAAAAATCTGAGAGTTGTTTCTTTCTAAGGATCTTTAATACTTATGGTCACGCTGCGCATCGCGCAAGTGCGGAACTAACTTTTTTCTTCAAACTGGAACCCCTTTTTACTGCACATTTGAATTCTTCGAAAAATTTCAAGAATTTTCGAGTTTTCATTTTTTAGCGAGCGCAACTCGTTTTGCGAACGCGCAAAGTTGCCTAACTACTACTATAATTGCGCAAAATATGGATTCTAGTAAACCCAAAATGTGATACACGAATTTCCATTATTTTTTTTATGCTGATTCACGTTATGCCATACATTTTTTCATTTGACCCGATTTTTAGTGGTATAATGACCGAAATTTACTTACCATGTCAGTTTTTTGTACAGTTTAGCGCCTATTTTCAGACGTTTATTGTTTTTATTGTGTTTATACGATAACCTGAGTAATTGTTTTGCCAAAATGTTCATATTTATGAACATTTTAATAATAAAAAACGAAAAGACGAGTTCGTTAGTCAAACATTCCGAGCAACTCCAAGGGTCCAACATTTCAAAAAGTAGGTCTCGATAGTATGTTCTAACCAAACTTTCATGATCTGAATTCTAGATATTCCTCTTCTTCATTGATCCAAAGCAAGAGACAGTTTAGAGAATCTGCCACAAAAATCAATTTCCTACCGCATTTCGCTTTCCAAAGCATTATCATTAACTTAATTTCTATGTCAGTGTTCGGAATGCAAGGAACTTACATATAAAACTCGTCAAGATTTTTCACCGGCAGATGAATCTGTTACGCCTTCACCTAAGTACATTTGAAATGAACATTGGTGTCATTAACAAGTGCACCATTGCATGGTTTCAATAGTAACGAATTGGTAGTACATTAATTCTGGGTTGTATCAAGTGGATAATGTGACGGCTAAGGTTAATTTTTATGCTCGATATGTACACCCTCCAATGAAACAACAATTTACCAATAGCATTCCATACTACGTACTTGATTACAGAGTCGTAGAATTGCAGTCGCAAGATTTATATTTCCATGTTGGTACCTGATATTTCTAAATTTGACTCCTGGATATTCATTCTAGAACGCAATACTCTGACAAGCAAATCAATACCCATACTCGTACAGTTAAAGTTACTGATGGTATAGTTCGAATAGCAGGTAGGTAGCAGACGGGTGTACCCCAGGTAATGAGTTCAGACATTAAAATTGTGACGAGCAGGATCACCTATTAGTGACCCGATGTCTCGAATTAACAATCAGTCGCAAATTGTATCTCTCCAGCATATTAGTTTCCTTCATTATTATCGTTCCACTCAGTTGACGCCCATAAACTATCTGTTGTGACAATGATATAATATTAAGGTGTTGTCATATTCTCCGTGGTCCACTGCGAATGTTTAAGGTGAGGTGGCTACACTAAACTCCACTATTTAATAAGCAAAAATATTTGGTATACTGCTATGTTCCTAAACATATAAAAGATTACTATATGAGACCTAATCACCAAATTGAAAGTTTGTGAACATTTCAACATGGAACATGTTTTAGCCGTGAGCTAACTAGCCAAAAAGGTCACAAAACTGTGTAACAAAAATATTTAACGCGTTTCACTTATGTTGCTGTGGATAACATAACTTTTGTATTATCCAACCCACTGAAATCGTAGGTTTTACCATTCATTTTAAATATATTGCTTTATTCAACATTTCATTCTAAATCAAGTTGCCATTTTTTTGCCCATGCGCTTCGTTACAAGTCATCAAACAAATATTGTGGTAGCATAATTATTATAGGTAGGTAGCGAAGTATTTTTTAATGCGTTTTTTAATGTTGCTTAGTTAAATAGATTGCATGCAGGGGGTCCAGGGGGCTTGTCTTTTGTTTATTCGCTAACGAATAGACCTCAGTGCGAGCTTTAAAAAAGAAAAAAAAAAAAAAACGCTGCAAATTATTACACAATGGTTTATTATTTTTTATTTTTCTATATAGATCACTCGTCTGCAAAGCAACCAACCATCCAACATGAAGAAAAAAATCGATCGCATTTCGGTCAGCTTTAATTTGTACGGAGATCAGGACTTTTGTATCATGGCTTTTGCGATTCACACCCGTGTTTCTGATTTATCGTTCGTCCAAATTTTAAATTCTCTTGGTGAGCGAACGGTTTGTCCTACAGATCTCCGGGTGGTCTCAAAAAATTCTAAAAATTCTATAGAATCCTTAATTGAAGGAAAAACAATACCTTTATATCAAAAATTTTTGAGTTAGGGCGTTTTCAAAATTTCAAAATTGATTTTGGAACCCTTAAGAGTGACCTACCTCAACCAAAATCTTCGGGGCACAACTAGACTCCAGAAGGAGCCCACATACCAAATTTCATCAAAATCGGTCAATGCTAAGTGGCAAAAGTGCCGCGTACGGCGGACGGCGGACGGAGAGCCAAATTTTTATTCGATTTTTGGATTCTGCGTACCTTGAAACGTAAACCATCAAATTTTGAGGGGGTGTTAACATTTTTTTTTCTTGGTCGATTCCAAAGGTTCATTATTGAAAATAATAAACCAAAAGGGTGTTTAGGCGATTCGAGAGGAAAAAGAAATGTCCAACCAATACCTACTGAAGTGAAAACGAAGCTTCCAATAACTCCGAGTCTAAAAAATGTTCTTTTAAGACAACAAATGATTAGATATTGATTATCAATTACAATACGATAAAAATAATTACAATAATTAAAATTTTCCCACTCTTTGACCTGTTCAGTTTTTAATCATGATGAATCAATTTTATGAACCAATAATGTTGTTTTTTAAGAACCACAGCTGTGTCGATCCGTGATTACAGGATCACTATTTCTCCAATATTATTTATATGGTTCATTATACAATTCGTATATTTCCTGGAGCAACTCATGGTTGGTATTGAAGATCATAATGCGAATAGTTTTCGTTGAGTTTGCCGTAAATGTGTTGGATTTAGTGTATCTAGGGTTGAATCATAGTAGAAATGTTCTTTTAAAAAAATCATATTATGGTCATAAAACACTCATTTCAACCTTGAGCACTTATGAAAAAGAGAGAAAAGATGAGACAAACGTCAGGTTTTTAATATGATTTTCTATCCTTAGCTTTATCTTTAGTTTTATCACCCCCTCAATACAATTCACACTTACTTATAAACGTACTTATTCTACTCGGCTGAACAGTGTCAATGAGTTTTTCCAGCGATAAACAGACGTAGGAACGAAGTGAGCCAATCATCACTAGGTAAGTACCCACCACAGAAGAACATCTAACATCTCAAACGATAAAATACGATCGCATAATGTTCGCTGACGTGAGAATTGCGAGATCCCATAAGCAATGTTTACGATACGAGCAGGTCAACGGATGATCGACAGATGGATGGAATATTTATTTGAATTTTCGAGCTCATCCTAACTTCATTTCTTACTTTGTGAAACCGAATATCGGGAAAGTAGGATTGAGATTTATTATTTTAGTACAAACTGGACGAAAACTAGTACCTAGAAGCACATCATGGTTCTTGGAAGTGGATACCTGAGTTTCACATTTGGAGCTTCCTCTACACATGTCGCTGCTTCCGAGTCAACCAAGGTAGCGTAGTATGCTTATTAAATCCTTAGTAATCATAATATTTAAAGATTTCATTCGATGGGATTCTCAGGGGTTGTGTGGTTGGGACTTATCCTATAAATTTCATCGTCATGACATGAACATTTATAGGATAAGTCCCGACCACACAATCCCTGAGAATCCCATCGAATGAAATCTTCAAATATTGATCACATTGTGATCATGCAATATGGAGGGTAGTCGTAGGTACTTGGTGATTCAAGATTTGGGCTACGAGGAAGGTATGTGAGACACATGCTTTTCGCGGACTTCTTGTGGTTAAGATGATTAGTTGTTGGCCACAAATTAATTTTAATAGGATAAAAATATCTTAGTTTTCCGCCAGAGGTACACTAAAGCGAGGACCCCTACTAGGTATCATAGAACACGGAAATGGGGGGTGCTTGATTTTTATTATTATTATTTTTTTTAATTTTTAATCGAAAGTAGACTTCATTCTGAGAATTTTGACACCAGCCGTTCTCTTTTTAGATCAGTGGATCTTTTTTTATGATTTTTCAAAGTTTCGAATGTTTATGACGTCACGCGCCCCTCCCGCCTTAGCGGGACCCCCTGCCCACCGTGACGTCATAAACATTCGAAACTTTGAAAAATCGTAGAAAAAGGTCTTCTCACGCTAGAAGTTTTTGGTTTGTGTCTAAATTGACAGAATAAGGTCTACTTTAGATTAAAAATAACAATAAACAGTTTTTCCGACCCATGCGCACACTCCATTAGTGACCACGACTAAGAGGAGGTCAAAGACCTGTAGTACCACCTCCAAGGTCTGTAAAAGCATTGATTCCAACTTTTTGGAAAGCAAACGTAGATCTATGGTTTGCAAAGAGCGAATCTCAGTTTAGAATCTTCAGTTCGTAGGTGTGATCGATTCAACTATCCTCACTAAGTAAGTGATTTCACGAGAAATATGTAATTCTAAAAAGTTAATCATAGAAATTCTTGCAGGTTCTGAGAAACGCAAGCTGAATGTGGCCCTCCGAGACTGAAAAGCGCCTACGAAAGATGAAGAAACTTGCGAACCACTCAGTAAGTGAAGACTTTTTGATGACCTTCTGGTTGCAAAACCTTCCTTCGAATGTACGATCAATGCTATCAGTGAGTAAAGGAACAACACTCAAAACACTAGTAGCCCTGGCAGACAACATATTAGAAGTAGCTGACAAATACTCAGAACATGATAGCCGAACTGAGGAGTGACGGTAGCTTTGGTGATCAATCCTGAATTGTCAGACAGAGAGCGTAAACTTCGACTACTTTTGTCAAAAAAATTCATTATGACAAAAGCTTCAGGAAGGAAGAATGTTGCTCGGTTTGATTTCGTTTACAACAAATTGCTGTGGAGGTACAAACGTATGTGGTGTTCCCCTTGAAAGAACTGCTCGCGTAATTTGGTAGTACTCCGAGGAAATCAATTGTGTCGACAATTATTGTGTCGTATGTAGGTCGAGTATCTTAATGGGATCCAATTTATCGAAACACGGTCTGACCTGAACAGATCGTAAAGCGAAATGATGGGCGTGATGCCAGGATCTGATCTCCACGTCCACGTGTTTTCCGGGGGGTTCCGTTGGATCAAGATCACTTTCGAGAGGCACAGAAACTTGGCGATTGAGCATTACTGAACTCCAGTAGGTTCGAAGAGACGTCTGATGAGAAGGATTATGAAATATCCAAGGGCTTGTGAATGTTCGGATCTTGGTAAAATTAACGCCGATATCGACCTAATGGTATAGCGAGCGCACAAGCTGAAGCTGCAGAATTGGAGCCAGCTGGCATAAATAGGACGATACTAAACACAGTGAGGCTGTGGAATCCAGATAATATAAATGGGTTCCAATCTAGAGGTGATAGATTGTTGAGGCATTTTGGGTTTTGGAGAAGAAGGTGAGAATAATAAGGTACCTACTTATTATGTACTTGGCAAAGAAACTTTTGAGAGACTTAAACCAATTTGTCTTCATTTCAAAACAAAAATGTGTGTATTGCTTTCAGACTTGGCTTAGACATGAAGAGGCTCTTTTTGCCTTTGAGATACACCGCCATTTACCCTTCTATTTTTAGAAGGGATTAGTTCTGTCAGATTCTTCTTGGACAATCTTGGATTTTTTTATTGGACAATCGCAATTATTGGACTTTAACAAGTCTTTCAGAGCTGGTACCATCACAACCAACTTACAAAAACGATGCAAATTATTACAAAATGGTTTATTATTTTTCTGTGAACATCAGTAGTTCGCGAAGAACAGCTTCTCCAAACTACCAATCATAATATATTATCGCGCATGGTGAACAGTCAAGTTGATTTTTACAAACAGTTCCTACCAGAAACATAATTACTCCAAAGTTGTGGGTGTCTCCAATATCAATTTGATTCTTGGTTATGGGGAACGCACAACTGGTTGAAATTAAATTACATTCGAATAAACGAAAAAATATCGCAGAAATTTTAGAATCGAATGAGACCACTCAGAGCTCTGTACGTCAACCCGTTCGCTCCCCATGAGGACTCAAGGGTTGGGCTTACAATAAATCATAAACCACTGTGTAATAACTTCTACAGTTTTTTACTAGTTTTGCCAGTGATTGGCACCCTTTCTCATCGCATAAAACCCGCACACGTCTTCCTAATGTCCCTTGTGCAAACAGCACATCAATAACGTAGGACAACAAAATGTAGAGTCCGATTTGCTCATTGGATCTCTTACCTGTTCCATTCGAGTAAGTTAATTTTACGAGGGATCAGAACTCAAGGTTTGGTAATAATCCAGAGTTTTTCTTCTATTTCTTAAAAAAAATAGTCAATAAAAACGGATTCGTATTCCTCGTGAAAATTTTCTTGTGGGAACGCTATACGAGATAGAAAGAGAAAAAATCGGACACCACATTTTGTTAGGAAGTGTAGCTATTGTTTGTCATGCTCGATTTTTAACGTGCTGATATTATTGAATAACTGATCCTTATGCGAAATTTTCTCATCAAAACGAAGTACACACGAAGTCTTTAACGAGACCGAAACTGAGAGACGTCCAGTTTCCGGGTGCTTCGAATTCGCTCAAAAATGAACCGAGTCGAACAGCGTCGAGCCGAATTGGAGAGTTTTGTGGTGAAAATAAAAGGTGAAGGGTACTCAAATTTCTTACCATTATTCCGCGGACCTGTCTTCTTCAACTGTTTCAACAAGTGTCTAGATGATCACTCAATTGGATAACGAATAGGGAATGTTGTCACACTTTTTCAATCGTTCAAACGAAATAGCTCGAATAGGTACGTGTTTACGTAATTTGTTGGTGTTTTAGTTATGATTCAATAATTACTGCGAAAGAGTTCCTCGATCAATAAACAAATTTCACGAGAAAAATAATGAGGAATTACCGCATTGATTGAGGCAATAATAATGTTCTCCACTCTAAAACCGAAAACAAACTAAATCAGTGTAACGTGAAAAACATATAACTGTGCACATGACTCCTCCAGGTAACTGTATACCTGAAATGTGAACAGAGAAATGGAACTGATGTAGACTTATAATAAAGATTATAATAATCCGAAATGTGACCGTCGGAGTATTCGTTATGTGGAAGTCATTGTTGACATCAGAGTCACACTCGTCTAATGAGCGTAAAAGAAGAACACAGGTAGGTACTTTTTTTTATTGTTCGTTCCCATTGTCAATCTATCGAAGAAATGACATCATTTTATGGGGGTTCGTTAACTTAGCCAAAGTCATAAAATAGACCGAAACCTTGGAAAAAACGAGCAAATAAAGAAAATTATGTCTTTTTTCCCTTCACACATAACACATTATCATCAAATGTGGGAGAGTTCTTTCAGAAATTGCTCCGAAAAGCGAGATTAAGTCGGAAGACTATTATATTTTATTGTTCATTGTCAAGTTATTATATTTCATGGTTGATCAGGAGGGTCGTAACCGTAATCGGTGTGGTTAAACGGAACAATGTGAGGGCCATCAAATATTGTTATGGCAAGTTATCGCCTGTTAAAAATTTCGGCATCTGCATTTTGCGTAATTAGCGATCATATTAGCTACATGGTGGAAATTTCTTCGAGTTCAAGGTTGTTTTGAGTGTCTATAGCAAATCGTGACTAGCAATTTCCCTGTTAGGCAATCATGATTTCAACTTTTGGTTGCAATTTCAACTTCCATTCCCGGCGAACTACCATGCATAATATAGTAGGTATGAAACTTTAAAAGAAAATTAAAGTAATGCAGAGAATTATTTTTCAAACTAGTCGGTAATAAAACAAACATTTATGGCTGAATCGTGACAAACCGGTTGAAACTACTGACCGTGGCCAACGTAAACAATATGGGTTCAATATTACCATTTTAAATATGAACATACTCATATTTACATGGTCAAATTTATATGACTGTAAAATTAATTATTTTTATTCGTGTTTCTGGGGGTGAATACGAATGTAACTTTACTATGAATTTTGAAGGAAATGGATTAATATTCAATAAATAGTATTTCAATACTATTCCAATACTGGTCAGTAATTTCTATTTTAGTGAGACCCAGTAAGACTTACTGCTTCTATTTAATACTTAGTACTATTACTTTTCACGCAGTCTGAAGTACCTATTGGTGGGTTGAGTTGAGTCGATTGTTGGTCCCTTGTTTCTGCTTCAATCTACTAGCAGGAGTATTGAAGTATCAATATATTAATCAATTCAATATACAGGGTGACTCACGAGTTGCCCCCCCCCCCCCCCGCTAAAATGATCCAGGTAGTCGTATTTTTTTTTTTTTAAATCTTCATGATTTTTCCCAAGGATCTCAAATAAGACCACGGTGCGCAATCGTGCGCAACGCACACCAACTTTGTTATCTCAAATAGAAACATCTGCGCGTTCTACGTAACCAAAAAAATCGGTTGAGGTGTCTAAAACTCATGAAATTTTACGTAGAATCCAAATGTGCAATAAAAAATAGAGGTTCCTATTTGAGATAACAAAGTTGGTGTGCGTTGCCTACGATTGCGCACTGTGGTTATATTGGAGATCCTAGGGAAAAATCATGAAGATTAAAAAAAAAAATTACCACTATCTGGACAGATTTAACGTGGGGGGAGGGGGTAACTCGTGAGCCACCCTGTATATACTATATATTAAATATACACTCTGTCCAATATCAAAAATTAAACTCGTAATTATAAATATCTAACATTGATTAATAGTGTGCATATATCAATATTAATGAATATGAAAATTACTATCTACTACGCATCATGGGGTCATACATCCCAATTTGAATTCGATTTGTTACAATTACTTTACTTAATTTGATATTAAGTCTTCATAATTTGTGTGTGGTGGGTGGAGGAGGGCGTCCAAACTGCTGATCTATGCCCAAAAGGCTGAACCTAGCAGTAACGTCTGGGCCACGCCCAATCGGCTGAACCAAGCCGCAACGCCTAATAAACTGAAATTACTGAAAGTCGCTGAGACTGCAGAGCCACGCTCGAACGACTGAACAGTATTTGAATCAAGCCTAATTGTCTGATCCACGTTTGAAAAAAGGTTGAAAACTGGATGTTTTTCCTGGTTTTACTGTACAAGGTGTTACTAGGTCTCATTATGCCGCGCGACGTAGTATTGAGTTGCACTGGAGTAGTACCAATGTTGTACTGGGGTATCAAGGTGCAGTGCCACCTAGAACAGTACTGAGTCTTATCGTAGTAGTGCTAAGTTAATTAGAGTACTGGGTGGTGCTAGAGTAGTACTTGCTTAGTTGCATTGGAACAGTATTATTTACATAACATTATAATATAATTTACATACATGATATTATTTACTTATAATTTACATGACATACACGGAATATTATAATAATACTATTACTGGACCGTATCGAAACAGAACTGACTGGGTCGTAATGAAACAATAATAACGGAGACGTATTGAAATAGTATTCGGTGGTATAGGAATAGTACTTATTAAAGGGTCTTATTGGTATAGTACTTACAGGGTTGTACTGGAATAGTAATAACAGGGTCGTATCGGAATAGTATAATAAGGGTTTTGTTGAAATAGTACTTGGTGGGTCGTAATGGAACAGTATTAAATAAATAAATTAATTAATAAAATTATAAATATAAAATGAAATCATGAAATTATAAATAAGATTATAAATAAATATTACTGTGTCTTATTGGAATAGTAATTACTGGGTCGTACTGGATTAGTAGGTACCTACTCAATGGGTCGTATTGAGATAGTGCTAACTGGATCTAGCTGGAATAGTACTGACTCGGTAGTACTGAAATTGTACTCACTAATTCGTATTGGAATAGTATTTTTTACTAAGTCGTACTGGAATAAAACTGTAACGAAATAGTAATTACGGAGTCGAATTGAAGTATAACTTTACTGGATGGTATGGAAATAATACTCAATAAGTCGTATTGAAATATAACTTTACCGGATGGTATGGAAATAGTACTCAATAAGTCGTATTGAAATATAACTTTACCGGATGGTATGGAAATAGTACTCAATAAGTCGTATTGAAATATAACTTTACTGGATGGTATGGAAATAGTACTCATTAAGTTGTATTAAATTATTTCATTGTTACTGAGTCGTATAGGAATATTAATTAGTGGGTCGTATTGGGTTGTTTTGTACTTACTGGGTCTTACGAAACCTCCTTATAAAGTTTCCGCAGTTACCTTGCTAGGTAGGTACAACAAGCTACAACAACAATTTTCCCCATATTCCAGCACGCTCTTCTTTTTCTTCTGGGTCGCATATTCGGAGATTTTTGAGGTCGTGGCTGATTAATATACCCGTATAATACTATCTATGCATATTTTTGAAGAAAGAAGAATTCTAGATTCAACATCAACAAGAAAGAATACGATGTGTAATTACAAAAATAACCTTCTTCGTTATAACGCTTCTCACTCCAATTTCAAGACTCACAAAGTGGACATTCTCAACTGTGGCACAAAACTTGGTATTTAAAGACCAAGTCGTTTAATCGGAATTCAGCAAACTCGTTCTCACAATAATAGGAATACAACCGATAACAATAGGTGGGGAATAAACAAACCCACAACGCGAAAATGAACGTGACCCGCGGTTTCTGGTGTTCCGTTTTGAAGGGAGACACGTATAAAGTCGGGTTTGATGGTGCGGCTTACTCATTACCCGATGCCGTTCTATGTTTTTCTGGGTATTCTTAGATTTGATGTTCCTGAGAGGGAGATGCATGTGCATCTCGAGCGCTGGACTCGATGCGGTTAACGATGTGTTATGGCTGGTGAGTTGATAAAAATAATGAGGAAAGAAACCGACGATCCCCGTTGCGCAAACTTCTTGGCGGAGATTTGGAAAAGAAGAGAGACAATGACGGCGTAAAACCGGAGACTTCTTTGTTTTTGAAATAAGAACTCCTTGCCCTTTTTAGCTCACCAATTGTACCGAATTCTCCAGACCATTAGTATCAGTGAATGAGCGAATTTTTCAAGTAATATCCGACAAGTTATTAGCTATTTTTAAAGCATGTGAATTTTTTAATCACAACATCATAATTATAGCAAATATCACGGTTATTTCCAAAATACTCGTTCCTTGTATGTAATGTTTTTTATTCTCCATCAATTCTGAAAATCACGTTTATGGCCCCTTTCTTGTAAAATTTTTGAACTTTGACATTTTTTAACTTTGAAGGTTAGTCTTATGGGAGATTTTTCGCTAATATCAAATATTCTTACCAGGATATTATCGAAATGAGGAAGTTGGTCATGTTCTTCAAAAAATCTCAAAAACACGTTTTCGGATCTTTTTGTTTTTTTGAAAATCGTTTTCTTTGTATTTTGTTTTTTACTGACGACAAAAATCTTGGAACCAGTTATAAGTATGAACTTTCAACGAATTTCTTTGAAAAGAAAAATAATAATAATAATGTTCCTTCAGTATTACAAATTTGGAGGTCTTTGCAATAGTTCTAATTTTTTTACAAATATTCGCTACGAGAGATTGTTACTCCACTACCAACATAGTGCAGTGAATCCCTCCTGTAAACTTACAAATCCTAATCTTGTAAGTTTCCATAAATTCTGAAAATCATGTTTATGGCCCCTACTTCTTGAAATTTTTGTTTGATGGAGTATTCTTATGGGAGAATTTATGTTGATTCCAAATATGCCTACCATGATATTATCGAAATGAGGAAGTTGGTCATGTTCTTCAAAAAATCTCAAAAACACGTTTTTGATCTTTTGTTTCTTATAAAATCTGACTCTTAGGATTGTCTCAAAATGTTGGCCAACGAACTTTTAAATTGTTCTTTGTTTTTATAGATGATGAAAATGAAGGAACCAGTTATGATTTGATCATTTTTATTCAATCATAATTTTTATTAAATCATTTTTAAATAATGTTCTTTAAGTACTAAAAATTTAGAGTTCTTTGCAATAGATTAATTTTTTCCAAATATTCGCTACAATAGATTGTTACCCCACTACTCACGTCCTGCAGTGAATCCCGCCTATATCTTACAAATCCTAACCAAAATTGTAACTGCTAATAAATATCGTAACTATCATACATTAGACTGGGATTAAAGGAATAAAAGGAGGTGCACATGACATGCGACGTTTTATTCCAATTTTATGTTTATTTTGTAGGAATGTGAAGGGAGTTTTAATGGTGCATTTTGAATAATGGTTGGTTTAATATGGTATTACATTTTAATACATATTCAAATAGTTCAATGGAAGGAGTAGGTTAATATCAGTTCAAATCAAACCCCTAAATGCTTCTTAATACAATACAACAAAGTTGGTGGATAGTCTTTTTTTGTCCTTGTTTAGGTATGTAAGACGAGCAACGCAATTTGGATTCAAAGTAGCAGTTCTCAGTTGAATTTGGTCATGCTTCAGAAGCCATGGAAACTTGAACCTCCGTCTCAATCTGTCACAATCAAGCTCTAGATCAGTCAGGTGCGATTCCCACTCCTATATTCAAGTACCACTCGTATCATCGGGAACGGCGCGTTTTATCACTATAGTTCGAATAATCTTCAGACCGAATAGTTACACAATGTGCTCGATGTTCTTCTATAGTTGATAGGTAAATCACCTCCAGTCAGTGTCTTTCTGTTATCCAGTTCAAGATCAGATAATGGTCAAGTGAGAACTAGTTTCAGGGGCTGCCGCTTTCTGTATTTCTTATGGATGGAGAGATTAGCAAGCTGGTGGAACGCGCATCCTATTTGCAAAACTTCTGCACACGAATTTTGTATTTATTTCGATATTTATGACTTTCGATTTTTGATTCAAACTTATTATCGATACGCGAAAATTATTTTTACTTAGTCCATTTTTTTTAATTCGATAGATGAAGATTCTCTGATGAACCTTTATATACCATAAGAAGAAGTGTTGAACCTAAAGAGTGACCATGTAAAAAAAAAAAAAAAAAGTTCTTTAAGGGAACCACCCAGGCGTCGCCTGACGCGACCATGAACTCAAATCTTCATCATATAAATGTTTCTATCCGATCCAAAACCTTGGAATTTTTATCACGTATTAAATCAAAGGTATGTTATACAAAACAAATACCGGAAACTAAAAGAATTATATTAGGGGACATGCAAAAAATCAATAATGGTGACTCCGTCATGGTTACCTAGGACTAACAAAAAAATTCACCATCTGATAGTGTAAGAGCTGAATTAGCCTTACTTTATTAATTTCCCTTTTTATTGAAGTAATATGGGTACTTTTTAACTCAAATGTTATCATTATTTGTGTTGAGGTGAATTGAGGAGGTCGGCTATCGGTACCAGGAAATCCTGCCCCGGGTCGCCTAGGTTGAGGACATACTTCTACTTGGTGCATGCCACATACGGTTATGACTAGAGCTCGGAATTCGCATACTTTGCATATCTTTTATTATGCGGTATATCTTTGTATTTGAACGTTTTGAAGGTTTCTGAAGGGTATGCGGTGGTTTAAATTGAAATTAAAATTGCATATTTTTGCATATTTCGGTCATTTTGGGGATTTTTGCATTTTTTGGCCATTTTGGGGATTTTTGCATTTTTTGGCCATTTTGGGGATTTTTGCATTTTTTGGTAATTTTGGGGATTTTTGCATATTTTGCAGCATATTTTACCAGTTTTTTGCGTATTCTGGATTTTTTTTAAAAGTAAGTGCTGGAAGTTGACAATTGTGCTGTTTCCGACCTGCTCGAAAAAAGCTCCCACTGGCATGGAACAACTGGAAAAGCCGTCAAGGATAAACTGGAGGGGGTCCTATCGAAAAATCCAGGGTGGTCTTAAGTGGTTCAAATCGCGAAAATTCTCAAAGGAAATACAGCTCATGGGACTCTCCCTACTCTCCAAAAGAGATTTCCACTTTTAAATTTTTGCCTATTGTATCTTGCGATGTAGAGATCGTTTTCTGCATTGAAAGAAATTTTAAGTGACAGGAGACACTGTTTTACACCTGATATTTGGAGGGTCTAATTGTTGTCCAATATAATAATATTATATGTATTCATACTACATATTATGTAGTTCATCTTTACATTTTATACCTAGTTCGTATAAATGTATAAAAGTAAATGAAAAATGTATAACTGATTTTTTGAATTGCTTGTTTACTTTACCCGATGCTTCATAACTTTTTTCTAGGAGAAAAAAAGGGCTAAAAAAAATGTAATAATAAGGAACATCCTTTCTTAAAATACTGAAATTCCAAAGTCGTATGCAGTTTTAAGGGCAAATGCATATTTTGCATATTTTTCCAGTTTCCGGTGCATATTTTCGGGAAATTTTCGTGCATATTTTCCGAGCTCTAGTTATGACAGCCCGTCAAGTAGAGGAATAATGTATATAAGGAAGTTGGAGAATTTTAACTGACAAATTGTTGAGTTAATTTAAACAGATTTTTTTTTTTTTTTTTTTGGCAAGTTTCAAGGTTTTGAAGAGAAAGAGAGTTAGTTTCAATACCCATTGAAACTAGTACTAGTAGTATTGAGCTAGTACCCACTAGCTCTAGATCTTCCAACACCAATTCTGGCCAGAGCCCTTATGCAGGATGTCTGAGGAAGATACGGTCAAACTTCAGGGGTCAATTTTACAAGTAATTTGCAACAAAAAGTGCCTCGTAGAACTTTATTTTTAGATGCTTCGTTTTCGAGTTATCTCACTTTTTAAAATTTCTTTCGTATGTAGAATATGTCTCACTAAAATTACTATAGTTCCCTTATTTGCCATGCAAATTCAAATCTCGTTAAAAAGAGCATTAAATTTCACATCAGATGAGCTACAACACATATTTCAAACCTCCCATCTACCTAGTTGAATTTTTCCTGCTCCAATCTTAAAACTTTGCAATTTTTGATTTTTTTGACGAAATTCTCGAGAGATTTTCACCCATTTTCTGTTGAGGAAAATCAATGCGACTTTAAGCGAAACAATCCTGAAAATCTCAGCTTTCCAACGCTACAATCAAAATATACTCTACAATAGAAATTAGAGAGGAAATTTATGTTTGAACGCGGAAAAACGTGAATTTTTCCTACAAAATCGACATTTTGACAAGAGGATTCAGGGTTGGTTGGAGAGTGGAAAGAGTGGCGGTGGAGAAGATTCCCGTCAAGAAACTCAAAAATTGCAAATTTTTAAGTTTGGAGTAGGAAAAATTTAACTAGATGCAAGGTTAGAAAAAAATGTGTGTTGTAGCCCACCTTATGTGAAATTTCATTCTATTTTCAACTGTGTAATCAGATTTGAATTTGCATGGGAAATGAGGGAACTTTAGTCATTCTAGTGAGACAAGGTCGAACATACGAAAAAAATCGTAAGAAGTGAAATAAGTAACTCGAAAACGAAGCATTTACAATTTTTTTCTTCGAGACACTTCTGTTGCATGTTACTTGTAGAATCGACCCCTGAAGATAGGCCGTATCTCGGATATCGGACACCCTACATACAATGTCCCCATTTGGGGTCTGGGGAAACCTCAGGGTCCCGGGGAATACCTAGAAGAATGAACCCTGGTTTGTCGTTCGAGGACCTTTAATAAGGCAAATTGTAACAAGTAAACAGTTGTACCGCACAGTTAGGTTTATCAAAATTATCATTTGCGTGTTTGTTGTTACTAACTTATGTGGTCTCTTAAGCACGACTTGCAGTCAGCAAAAATAAAATAAAATTATAAATAAAATTACAAACAAATTTTTAAAAATTTCTGCGTGGAGTGATCTCTTCAAATGAAAGTAGAAAGTAGTATTCATTATGGCAATATAGTAGACTTACGGGACTTGCGGTATCCAACTGTTCAAGAGTTTACATCACTCATGATGTCTGTTCATAGCAAAGGCATTGCTAAATGTAGCACCATGTTTGACGGCCTGCAAAAATCAACGAAGTTGTTAGGAAATTTGTAAGACCCAATAGACCGAGATATAATAAAGTGGGAATTCAAAAAACAATGAACAAACGAAATTATTTCTACATCTACACTATTATAAATATAAAATTAGGCAGAAGTGAGGCTTGTTCTAAAAGCTACAGGTGCGAGCATAATATTACTTGTCCTGGGGAGGTAAGATTTGAAGTCTATAATTCTTCAGATACCTAATTTTTTTAAATCATAATAATTCAGATGAATTCCATATAAGTTAATACATAAAACTGTCTTGATGTTACTTTAATTAAATTTTATATTTACTACACAGATTTATAGGTATTTCTACAGTTCATTTATTCATAGCCTTTAAAGGCTTCTCAAGTTCGCATTTTCTTACTGACATCAATCGCCAGAAAAACGAATTCAAATCTAACCTAATCATTATTACTTTTATACTGTATTCCCCTCATAATGGGATCATCAAGCTCACGTTTCTGAATAATATCCTTTTCTCTAGGTAACATGATAATAATACTAACTTTATTTGACATGGTTTGTAACTCCTAACTGTCAGTTTTTTGCCAAGTAATTTCTGATTACTGATTGTTCAACCATTAAAAACATGAAGTCGAAACCATCTCATCAAAGCCACTGGATGTTATCTATATCTAGCCTATAGAGGCTTTTCAAAATCGCGTTGCTGACTGATCAATGATCTATTTTAAAACCACGAATTTCCAGTGTCCCTATCAATAACATTTTTACTGTTTTCATTTTTTCATACGTAAATAAGCTCATCAGATTCGTGTTTCTGACTAATGATTCTTCGGTTGTTGAGACACGAACTTGAATCCATCACGATTTAGGAAAAATACTTTCTCGCCGACCACTTGCGCGCGATTGACACTAACTTAATTTTTTCAAACGGGAACTCCCTCTTTCAATTAGAAATTCTGATTCTAAATCAAATTTCATTAAATATTCATAACCGAATTTTTTTTTCATTGCGCGCAACTAGTACTTTTAGCGAGCAAAGTGGACAGGGTGCACAAAAAATGATTTATTTATTTTTTTAATAACACCAAGAGCGGCACATGTTCTAACATATTGTTTGACGCTGAATCACGAAATGAGGTCTTTCATCCGATTTTATCTTTGTTTATCCGAATTTAGAGGGAAATAATTACGTTTTCAAACAACAATTTGATAGTTTTTGAATGCTATGACCTGATTTTTGATTCAACTATTCTTGGATGTGACTGATAACATCTTCCTGGATGGAAACGATGTACTATTCGATCTTCGGATTCTACATAGGTACTACCTTGAAACGTAAAAATAGAACATTTTCAGGAGGGTTCCTTCTCAATACGTAATTTGTTCCCTCTAAAAAATGTGTCAGAATCGAAAAATAATGTTACAACTTGTGCCGCACTTGGGGTTGAAAAAAAGCATTTTTGCTTTCATGTTCACTGGTTGTGTGCAATGAAACGAATCGGTTCGAGTTTGAATTTTTCATGAATTTTGAAGTAGAATCCGAATCTACAATCAAACGCTGCAAGTTATTATACAAAGGTTTAACAATTTTCCTGTAGAGATCACCCGACAGCAGGAACACAGAGTTGCGGGTGCATTCATTAGGGAATTCGATTACTGGTTGCTAAGGACGTAAAACTGAGTACAAATCGAAGAAAGGAACATGGATCGCATTTTGGTCAGCTAAATTTGAACTGAGATCAGGCCTCCATTTTTAACCAAAAACGGATCAACCTTAAAACTGATGTCGGTAATCACCAAAAATAAAGGAAAATCTCAGCAAATTTAGATAGGTCCTAGGTATGTAGGTAGGTAGGTACGCATTGAAGTCGCCGCCGTGCCCATCTGTAGATACAAACGAACTTATGTATGTTCTACTTTGGTGTGTATTCTTTTCTTCGCAAATTTACACACCCATGGTACTACTGACATGCTCCCACACCGTGTATGAACGTAAATCTCTATTCGTTTAAAAATTTTGGGCGGGCGTGAGAGAGTTTGAACGTCAATTTGGTAACAATGCTTACGATGTGTCCAGCAATATAATGAATACGGCTGTATAGGAATATGGATATGTTTAGCTAAGAATATGGATATGGTTGGCATAGGAACATGAATACCGTTCGGTAGGAAAATGGATGTGGATATGGAATATGGATATGGTTGGCATAGAAGTATGAATATGGTTGCATAGGATGTCATTTTATAACAAACATTCAACTGAGATTTGGCATCAAAGAAAGCGAATCCAACGACTTCTTGTGTCTTAAAGCCATTTGTATAATATATCTCATTAGAGTTTGGCCATCGTCAGCTCCTAGTTTTACCCCTTATAAGTGATTGACATCAACCAAAACCCAGAACTCATCCATAAATAGTCTCAGAATCTGATTTCCAACGATTTGATAGCCACGATTTTTGCTTCATTTTTTTTTTTTTTTTTTTCTTTTTGAGTTGGGGAGAATAGAAACGCCGCCTCACGGAAGAACAACCGAAGCTTCTGGAACTTTTAGTTAACTCGGACTCAAGAATACCGAGAGATGGCGGAGTTATGAGCCAAGGTGACTGAACTAGGACGATCCGGATGAGCTGAGACGGAGTCAGGAGATCCGGCCAGGGTCTCTCAATTCGAGAGGGAAGTCGGAGGGGTCGAGAGGTCACGGGGGCGGTTCCGAGGTGGGGGCGGCACGAGGTAGTGGGGGCGGGAGGCGGAGGCGGCTGAGGGAAGGGCGGAGTCAACCTACTTTTATTTTATAAACAACAGCCCGAAAAAGGAATGAGGATTTTCCCTCCGGTCTAGGAAAATCCCATTATTGCCTCGACAACTCGAAAGAGATAGCGATGAAAAAGCTTGTGTGTTTTGCGATGATCAAGCGGAATAAGATCACAATGTGCTCGATCGACATTTCTGCAGCGGAGAAGCGGAAATGATTGTGCATATTTACGAAATATTATTCATTGAATATGATATAATTATGTGGCACCTATTCTGAGTGCATGCGGCCGTCATCACAAGCCAGCACTTGTACTACTTGTGTCGAAGCAGGACTTAATGGAAAAAATACACCGAAGCTGAAAAAACAAACAAAAAACAAGTGGGTGTGGCACATAGCTTCCTCGTATCCATAAACCGACTGTGTAGGTGATCCGATGCATAATAGTTACTCTTAACACATCAATCTCTAAGTACCTTTCACTACCCTCATAGGGAACTCTACACGTTAACCGGCACAATCTCTGAATATTGTTGGAAAATGTAGAAGTTATGGCTGTTACAAAGATTGCACGTTCACATTTGCGCTCAAAATACTTTCAATTTGGGGGCCATGATTTTCATAGGAGGCCATTTCCACCCCAACTCGCATAATTCTGGAAATTTCATCTAAATCAGAAGGGAAATGTAGAAGTTATGAATTTAACAAGGATTTACATCTTTGAGCATGCGCAGTGGCTACCATCAGTCTGGAGATAATGATTTTCATAGGGGATCATCCACACGCCACCCCGCATAGTCCACCACAATTTCATCGAAATCGTGTGAGAAGTATGGAAGTTATGGCTGTGGCAAGGATTTCACATTTGCGCATGCACAGTGGCCACTATCGGTCGGTGAGTAATTATATTCACAGGGGACCATCTACACACCAACCCGCACAATCCCTGGAAATTTCATCGAAATCGGATGAGGATCGTAGAAGTCATGGCTGTGGCAAGGACTTCACGACGGACACACAGACAGACACGGAACCAAAATTGTTCAGAAAGGTCTGAAACGTACAACGCGAGTGGAAATTTTGATTTTGGAGAACTTGTTTTTTCAACCCTGAAAAGCGAAAACAAAGCTTCTGCTACCTTCGTAGAATCGGAAGCAAAATACACGGAAGCTGAAAAAAAAATTGATAATGATATTGCCTCCTAGTCTATCGAGGTAGCGGAAGCATTGTTTTCATTTTTTAAGGTTGAAAAAAAAAAAAAAAATTTCCAAAATCAAAATTTCTACTTGCGTTTCACGTTTTAGACCTTCGTGAACACTTTTGGTTCCATGTCTGCCTGTCATGATATCCTTGTAGAGGGCAAAACTGTACGAAGTTAATGTCAGATTTCGATGATATCATCAGGGATTATGCGGATTAGGTTGTAGACAGTCCCCTATTATAATCATCTCCTCCGAATTGACAGTAGTCTCAGCGCATGCGTAACTGTACGATCCTTGGAACAGCCAACATTTTACATCCAAATTCGATGGAACTTTTCACGATTGTTCAGATCGGCGTGTTCCCCATGAAAATCATCACCCCGGAGCTGCTGGTAACCTCTGCCCTGCGCAAACGTGAATTTCCTTGTAACAGTCACAACTTCTACATTTCCCTTCCGATTTTTTTTTTTTTTTTTTTTTTTCAGAGAATGTTCAGAAGGTTGACGTGTGGAGTATCTTATAAGTATCTTTTACTCGATTTGTATAATTTCAAAATTATGTCAATGATATAACTTGTGTAGAAAATGTTGAAGCTCTCATCGCAATTGGCTCTTTTGCCATCCGCGCTCTATTTATACATCCAGGATTGATGTGAGCTATATTAATTTTTCTTCAAGTGGAATTGTTGGAAAAATGTTTCTAGGAGGGAAATCTGAGCGATGGGATGCCATTTTCTGCCTTTCATGGATCCCAAATTCTTGTGATGTTGTGGACTCTATCGTTTTTAGTTGTTTATCGAGTTGTGGTGCATCCATTGTTATCTCTGTTTATAATACTGATAAAAGTTTACTAAACCTTCCAAATATATAAAATTGGTGAATCCTGAGGCTCCTCCGCATAAATCGGAGTTACAAGGAAACGCGTGGTCCAGATTAAGAAGTAGGTGAAGATTATTGTGAGGAAATTGGTGCATCTTGAAAACAGTAGGTCAAGAATGTTGGTAGGATCAATGGTCTCCTTATGTGGAAGATTTTGGGATAGCCCCAAGCTTCATCAACGTAAATGAACGTGATAACCTGGTTCGAGAATGGAAGTTTTAAATATGAGATTTAGAACAACATGTGAAACGTGAGTGAATGAACCCGAAGAAACGCCCATTGTGTGAAGTATATTCATTGTTGTCCTCGTTCCACGAACACGATCAAGGTCGGAACATTTTTCTCGTGATTTTGCATTTGTTTCTCGAACGAGAAAATCTCTTTTGTTGAAATTTTATTGTGCTATTATAATCACTCACTATATATTATTAATCATCTAAATCGACTTACGTTATGAACAAGTAAGTAATAGATAGATTCACCGTTCCAATCTGATTTTTCTCAAAGATTCAAGGAAGTAGGATGATATTATCATAATCATGAATTGCATCTTTTTCTGTATTTTTTCTGAAAATTGTTTCTGCGTTTGTAAGGAGAATTTGTACATCAATCGGTTTACAACTTTTACGGATACAGAAGGTATTGCTCGATGGAATAATAGAAATATAACTCTGAGCGGTCGTTACCCGTTTCGATCGGTTAACAGCTGAATGTCCCTCAAATATGCTTATGTCCTCAAATGTTGGTTCAGTTTCAATAGTCGTCGCCATGTTGCGCTACAAAATTAACAGTAATCCGCTAATCTCTGAATTTTTCATTCATTTTCAGCCTTTGATGAATTTTTAGGAAGAATGAAGCTATTGCAATGGACTAAAATTGTATCATGGACTTTTTCTCACTGAAATCCTCTTTGGAAAATTCTGAAAGATTCCTGAAGTTCTCCCAAAAATCTTATGGATTCTACGGATGAGAGTATATTATATTATGCTTTTATATATAACGATATATTATATTTGTCATTCTGGACGATAACTTGAGTAATTCTTTCAAAAAATTGAAAGTTTTTGCCAAAATGCTTATAATAACAGAGTGTTGGCCAGGAATTTTGGACAACCCTAGGGGGTTCAAATTTCAAAACATAGACCTAAAATCGGCCAGTAAGCAGGATAACAGAAGAAACTGTAACACTGTAGCGTAAACTGAATCAACACAACTGTATATAATGGAACCACATTGTGTCTAAAACATGAGAGCTGTTGAATTTTAGAAGCCTCAGACTGGCCTCATTCAAAATTGTGTACAGCGGATGGTCCTCAGTTTGCGAATAAATGCGCACTGTGCCTACGTCGAAACGAAATACCACGGTTCAAAATGTCATCGAACTTGGCTGGCCTTAATTGTGGAAGGTGCGCTTTTAACAAAATCATCAGACCTCCAAGATAAAACTCTATCGTCGTCTGCCACACACCCTTCAAATTTGAGCAGAATTTGTGTGTTAAAGAACGTTGGTCAACACGTAGAGGCTTCGAATCCATCCTTCAATCCGAAGGAGATGAAATTCATGGATACCTACCCTCCAATCCCCGAAAATTTCTTTAAAATTGGACTGTGCGTTTGTAAATCATTAAGCCCGTGAAAATTAATTGTGAAAATTTGAACCTACTGACACAAAATGACTGGTTATGACGGTGTGAAACATGAAAACAATCAATCATGGTGTAATCAGACTAAGCAGATTCTAAGCAGTTGTACCTACATTTTATCGTAATCATAAGTTACGAAACTTGAGTTATTGGAAACAAAACAGCTCGTTAGCCGGTCAAGTCTAAGCGTGAACACATTTGAGTAAACGTATTCAAAGAAACCACGTACTTATCGCGACACGCCACATAAGAGACCGGAAACTCGAGGTGGAAAAGAAAAATCGGAGCGAAAAAAACCAAGTCGAAACTCTCAAGGGAAAATGAACGTCGATTTTCGCAGGTTGCGGTAGAACGCATGTTTCCTCTGTGACGACGTACCTGTAAAAACCCGTTGTCGAGCCATGTTGCACAGTTATGACGCTTGTGACACTTATCGAGAAAATGTAGAAAGTGACTTATAGTTTGGTGGTCATTGCAGAGCGAAGAACAATAGCAATAGACACACTTCGACGTGTTGGGATCATTCGGACAGAAAAAAAGAGAAAAAAGGGGGATACAGAAACAAAACAAGTCCGACAAGTAGGGTGGGCAGTCGGGCAGAGCCGGGTGGTTGTCACCCCCGCCAGAAGTAGCTACAGATGGACTTCAAGTTGAAAAAAAGGTTTGATTTCACCTTGGACTTTTGAAATTAGCCTCAGATATAAGCAGGATCGGTCAGCTAAGCATTCGCGTCATAATGAAATCACCAGTAAAAATGTTGGAGAAATTGAAAGATAAGGCATGAAGGGTGGGGCAAGTTAGTGTCTCGCAGAAGAGTACTCACTGCGATGCCCTTTTGGCTCAATTATTAGGAAAAAAGAAGAAAGAATAAGAAAATAAGAAAAAAATAAGAAAAAAAATATTGGAAAATAAGAAAAAAATATTGGAAAGTCTTTCGTCGTTGAGGAACCAAGGATGATTAAATCAAGTCTAACTTATGTTGCAGGCGATTCACTTGGATGCGACTGGAGTAAAACAAGTACAATGGGAATAGCTCTCCGAGAAAATGAAAGTTTTTTCTTGATTGGCAAAGGTGAAATCCAGGAAGAAACAACTCTACAACATATAATACGTTTGAATGGAATGGTAATGAGTCTAACGTATCTATTAACATCAAATGATGCTGATGTACAGCCTAGATAACCTGGTATGACAGTCCAGGAAACCAAAGATACATTGTTTGAGAGGTTTTATAGGCTGAAAGAAAGTCTGAGAAAGAGGAAGAGCGCCCAAAAATAGTCTTTAGTAATCTTCTCCCAAACCTATTTCAAAACGTAAGAAAGAGTAGTTACCTAAACTACAGAAAATCGTAAAAATGTAAAGTTCAACAAATATTGTGTTTTGTTACAGCCTCTTCAATTTTCTCGTGGATTTCTCAAATAAAGCGCAGAGGGTGGACGCTGGATGTCATCTACCTACCCGAAGGGAGAAGGGGTAAGACACCTGTCCTCAGCCCTTCCACCAGAGTATGAATACCTCAGATCTACCCAAACCATCTCCCCAATAACTTTGCTTCAATCTTTTCATAACTATACTTTGAGACTTTCCTTACCTTTTGAGCAAGCCTAACGATTGCGGACCGGGCTTATTCATCCCTTCTCTCACAAACCTAAGTCCTCACCCTTCACCCCAATCATTAAAGGTTTGACTTGCCTGATTGATTACCTCCATCTCGGTCACTCCTCCTCACCTCAAACAACCAGAGTGGGTTCTACAAAATCAAAAGTCAGCCTGTTAGCTCCAACAGAATTTACCCACAAGTACAAAAGTAATGACAGTATGATAGGATATCTTACTGACGAAGGCACAAATTCTGGTCGTATCTGCTACAATCGTGGAGAATTCAGTGGACACCAGCCAGACACCACAACGGAATCAACTATGAGAGAGTTTGATACTTCCAGGGGAATGTCCTTCTTCTCAAAGCTTAGAGGGCGTAAAAGACGAGAGGAGATAAAACGCCTGTATAGCACTTTTGGACTGCCAAATCAGGTGAGCTCCTTGCCAACGATTTTGACTAAGGAGGCAAGTTCACGTTTTCTACAATACCCTACTTCAAACATGGTCTTTTTGGAATTTTGCCTCCGAGACTACCAAAGTATTGTTTTCTCTTTTCTTGGTTGAACAAATTTTTCTCCAAAATCAAAATTTCCACTCGTGTTTTACGTTTTAGACCTTCCTGAATAACTTTGGTTCCGTGTCTGTCTGTCATAAAACCCTTATTACGGCCAAAACTATACAAAGTAATAGTCCGATGCCGATGAAATTTTCAGGAATTGTGCGGATTAGGTTGTAGTTGGTTTCCCACGAAAATAAGGCTCCTGGAGCGGTAGTAGTAATTGCTGCGCATGCGCAAACGTGAGCCCCTTGTAACTGCCATAACTTCTTCCTACTATGTGCCACACCCACTTGGCGGACTTTTTTCGTTTAATTTATTTTCCTTGGATATTTCTTTATTTCATATAAGTAATTTCAAACGATGATATGTTGTCTATCATTTGTTATTGCAAGCATGATGAATTTGCTGCACTGGGTAGTTCTTGTTTTTAATATTTGAAACAAATTCCGACTAGGAAAATATTTTTTTGTAAAGTTTTATTGAATCTCAGCTAAAATTTCAGTCATGAATTGACAAAAACCGAATCAAAAATAAATATTCCTGAATAACATTTCTGCATGAAACGGAAATTCTCACAAACATAACGAAAAAACTAAATTCTAAACAATATTGTGAAAGATTCCAAAACCACATCACAACCTGCAATCTCACTGTTTTGAACTATAAGATGAGCGGAAAGTGAGATAACAAAAGACTTACGACTATCATAATGAACGGATTGTGAATACCATGAGTTAGGTGAGTAACACTGTGCACAACCAACTCCTGCAGTTGGTAAGTTTTTAATGTCCCCTGACGAATTCGAAAATGTGTAGTCAATTGAAATTTCTAATGATAATAAATATTCAAATTTCTTGGATAACATCATAAATTTTAATTTAACGCAGAAGAATAAACTCAATTAAAAATTATCTAATTGTAACCGTAATCCGTCTATTCTGGTATTGAGATTTCGATTTGGAGTTTAATTGGTTCCACTGCATGCTTGCAGTAGTTAAAAATGGCGATTTTTTTCTAGATTTCGTGTGACATGGAATTAATAGTCGGTCAGGCAGCGTGAAACACAATGGATGTTCTGAAAGACGATATTCCCAATTATGAGCTTGGTAATAATGTAGGTACGAAACTGTTACGCGTTAAATACAGAAATTCACAGGTCCTATTAACCGAGTAAATAATTCAATACCTACTCAACTGAAATCATTACACAACGGTTTATTATTTTTTATTATTTTTTAATTTGGCATTTTTTTCTCATCATTTGGTACCAATATTACATAATTATTGGTTATTGTCATTAATATCTGATTATCTAATTATCGTAATACCAAGGCTCGAAATTATGTCTTATTCAACTCGAATAAACTACTCAAAATGAGTAAGTAGGTACCTTACTTAACTATTCGCCCAATTGGTTTTACCACGTGGTAACCCAGTTGGTAAAATTTTTATAAATAAGAATGAACATTTGTTAGTGTGTTTTTCATGCCTTTCCAAACTGTTCAACTGAATGGTTAAACTAATGTGACGATAGATGGAGTGCGCGTGCGGCTACAACAACAATTCTATTATACATACGAATTAAAGTAGTACCAGATCATGGTACCTTCATCAGTACCAGAAGTACCATATCCACGGTCAAACCGCTGAACGGCAATAAATACCTAACAATATTCGCTCCTCTGAACGGAATTTGATGGTGACTGAATAATTGTCTTCAGGAAGTTCCAGAGATGGTATCTGACGATAATATATTTCACATGCTCACTTCTTCCACAGTGAACGAGACTATCCTTAGCTACAACAATTGAATAAACTCGACAGTGGAAACCCCATTTGGCATATTTGGAAGAAGACAAATGTTGTACAGTATATTATTATTAATTGCTAACCACGTGGTACAGTTGTGTTCAAGGCAAGAGACGGTCTGATATATTTAAATTTCCAGCCCTGACGTTCACAACTTGCCCAACGCTGCTCTCTCTGCAACTTGAACGAGGTGGAAGACATCTCCCACTTTCTGGCTAAATGGCCAATTTTGAACGGAATTTCTGAAAAAATGGAGTGGGGTGGGACCGATGTCACGAGAAGAATTCACAAGGAGACTTCGACTGAACTTCGTTCAGATAGTCGGTTTTTGTCGTGAAGCTTGGAGATTTCGATTTCAACTAGTACAGCAATTTAACTGTCAACATAAGCTCTATCAACACTAAACTAAATTTACATTTGTAAAAAATATCCATAAACCTAAAAAAATTAATTGTCACCCTAGCCAGTTGTTGTAACAACGCCTGCCAACCCGGATGGTGGCCGATAGAGCCATTCCGTGTTCGGATCTTGGGAAACTAAATTGTATATTGTATTAATTAGCATCTAAAAAAGCAAATGAAATTTTTTTTTGTCAGAAATAAAAGTCCGTTTTCATTCATTCATTCAGTTGTTAGTGATGAAAATTCCCGAGATATATTCATTCGCATTCATGAGATTAACGGTCACCTTACTTTAAAACAAGGACTATTAACGTTGCTAGACTGGCGACAAAGGATGCCTCTAACGAATGAAAGACAAGTTTCTTTAGAGGAGAGGGAGATGAGTCAACCCAGGAACATTCGAGAAGACACCCCAACGTGAATATTCGAACTTTTTATCCTGATACTAAAGGATGGGTACTTTCCGTACTTCGAACAAGGGTTGAAGGTCGCACGAGTACAGGATGGAGAAGATACAAGGAATGTCTTGCTAACCAGAGTTTGATCTCAAACATTTCGTATGTTAGTTGTTAACTTCCACCCAGAATAGAGTTGGTGAAAAAACGTACAATGTGTTGCTACATGTCATTCATAACTATGTTCGAAGAAAATTCAGTTACTACCAATTGGGTTGCATTCACGTTGAGAAAGAGAAATGAGAAGGAAGACATTGGAAGATATATCGATGCTTTGAGGGCATTGGCAGGGAAATCTGAATTTGGCACTTCACTCTCAGAAAGGTTGCGAGTCCAGGTTATCGAAGGAATAAATAATGTAGACCCCAATACTGCCGTCCAAAGGAAGAACGTCCTAAGTCCATTTTTTGCATTTCGAGAAAAACGAGGTTTTGTGAAGTTGCCTGCGCCATTCGTCTCGTTGCAAATAAAAAGAAAAATTTTTCACGAAGCACTCACAAATTTGTTCCTTTATTTTGTACTCCATTGACAAGCACAGAAATAATATGATTATGGTAATTATTGGGTCATTTATGCCCAATGGAAGGACATAGGACTCTTTAGCCTAGCAACCTAGGACTTAGGACAGCTTGACTCTGTTTGATGCAAGGCTAAAATGTCCTAAGTCCGTGGTATTTTGAGTGATAATTTTTTTATAATGATAATGGGTTTCTGAAATAAACATTTTTGAGTTTTGGGTTTCTGAGATAAACATTTTGAGTGATAATTTTTAATATAATGATAATGGGTTATTGAAATAAACATAAAACAAGTGGGTGTGGCACATAGCTTCCTCGTATCCATAACCCGATTGTATAGATGATCCGACGCAAAGGTAGTAGTTAATCTCAAAACACCAATCTCTAAGTACCTTCCACTACCCTCATAGGGGACCATCTACACGCTAATCTGGACAATCCTAGAGAATTTCATCAACTTCGGATGAAAAATTAAGTGAGTAGGTGTATGTGATTAGATAAAAAAAAAATGCGCAGTCGCTTTTATCAGTCCGGGGATGATGATTTTCATAGGGGACCATCTAAATACTAATCTGTAACATCACTGAACATTTCATTGAAATCGGATGGAAAATGTAGAAGTTATGGCCGCTACAAGGAATTCACGTTTGCGCATGCGCAATGGCTACTATCCGTCCGGAGGTGGTGATTTTCATAGGGGACCATCTAAATACTAATCTGTAACATCCCTGAAAATTTCATTGAAATCGAGTTGAAAATGTGGACGTTATGGCCGCTACAAGGAATTCACGTTTGCGCATGCGCAGTGGCTACTATCAGTCCGGAGGTGGTGATTTTCATAGGGGACCATTTAAATACTAATCTGTAACATCCCTGAAAATTTCATTGAAATCGGATGAAAAATGTAGAAGTTGTGGCCGCTACAAGGAATTCACGTTTGCGCATGCGCAGTCGCTTCTATCAGTCCGGGGATGATGATTTTCATAGGGGACCGTCTACACACCAACCCGCACAATCCCTGAAAATTTCATCGAAATCGGACAATAACTTCGTATAGTTATGCGCGTTACAAGGAATTCATGACAGACAGACACACAGACACGGAACCAAAATTGTTCAGAAAGTTCTAAAACGCAAAACGCGAGTGAAAATTTTGATTTTGGAGAACTTTTTTTTTTCATCCTTGAAAAGTGAAAACAAAGCTTCCGCTACCTTGGTAGACTCGGAAGCAAAATCAGTATTAGCTCCAAAACCAAATTTTTATTTTCAAAAAGTTTCATTAATTACACAATTGAAATGCAGTATAATATATTCATTGGATATTAGGAATAAACTCTTGTTTTGACTGTAGACAACTAGAAAATCACAGTTCTTCGTTTTATTTAAAGTCTATCTGTTCAGTCTCAATCGAATGCTACACAGAGATCAGAAAACCTTGCTGTGTTGTTACCGCTGAGAGTGACTGAAGCAGTGCTACTAACTGTCGCTAAACTGACATCATCGAGTGAACAACGTAGGTAGGTACTGTTTTTCTTAAAAACTAGGACTGTTTAAGCAAGTCCAGTTCACAGAACTAAATGATTCGTACAAAGCTTTAGCGTCCTATGGTCCACTTCTACTAAACTAGACTGTCCTATGTCCATGAATTTTTTTCCTCTAAGGACATTTTAGCCTAGTACGCCTTACTTAGGACATTTTAGCCTGGGATGACTAGCAAAACTCGGGAAATGGACTTAGGACAAAGTGATTTTTCTCTACTTTCCCATCGACTTACGACGTTCTAACCTAGCTCAAAAGATGCGTCTGATCGAGCTCTAAAAGATCATGTCCCTATCTCAAAAAGTGAAAAAATGGACTTAGGACGTTCTTCCTTTGGACGGCAGAATACGGGTAACCGGCTAGTTATCCGGTTGTATAAATGAAGACCATGCAGCAACAACGAGCCAAATCCGAAATTGTCGATTATGAGTTTACACTGGTTTTATAGTCGTATGTACCTGCCCGATCTAGTGGTGATGCGAGAAACTTCCAGATGTTCTTAGTTGACAGGTTTAACGTTCTTTAATTGTTCAAATAGTAGTCAGCTTCCCTCAAAGGTGCAGGCGGAAAAATAAACACATTGGTAAATCTCTTCGATAATCTTTTAGCTACTAAAACAGTCTGCCAAGTTGGTTGGGAAGTATAACTTCTTAATTAGTATAACTTCTCAACTTCTTAGTTCTAGAAATTCCTTGCGTCACCTCTAGACCAGGCGAGTTTAAACAAGTTCGAAACGATATTGGCTCAAAAACAACAATTTTGGAGCGAGTTGGCTCATTGTTGGTGCATGGCCTTAAATTTTACGTAATATTTTCAGGGTAACAAAAACATTGATTCAATTTCGAAAGAAGAAAAGAAAGAGTTACAGCTTAATTTGACATTTTTTGACCAATCAACTCCGTCTGTAAAAAACGTCTGCCAAGTTGGGTGGGCAGTTCAGCTTCATCACTTACATAAATAGAATTGGCCGGATTTGTGATTTTTGAAACAGCTCCCACTAATTGAAACTAGATTGAAAATTCTTGAGCGATTATCTCGAACAGAGTCTCCAACTAGCCGCCGAATTTGAAAATTTTCGAAAATTGCGTCGTGTGAAATAAGCTGAGGACTGTCCGAGGACCGTCCGTGTCTGGCTGAGGAGATGAGGACTGTCCTCCTCCAGTACATTATTTTGTGGGGTTGCACCCAGGACGAGGCAATGATCTCAGACAAACACAGAACCAATTTTTTCGGAAACCTTTGTAACGTTAAATTCAAATATTTTGGATGACCCATATATTCCAAATTTGCTACTAGAAAGCTTCCCTTCTTTTGGTAGCGAGGTAGCAAAACCATCACCAATATTTTTTTAAACCTATCGTCAACTCATTGTTTCCACACTGAACCCTCGGCAGGTGGAGAGGAAACGTTGAACTCCACAAGCGATGAACCGTGCGTTGCACCCGATCAACTTTGACGCCGATTCTCTCAACAGAAGAGAGAAAAAATCTTCCTAGTCAACGCAAATCCCGCACACTTTTTGGTGCCGCCCCTTCAAAACACGTTCGCACCGATCTTCAAATACGATAAAAGTTCTACACTCAGTGTCCCCACGAGGATAATTGACGACGATGTCTTCATGTTGAGATTTGCTCGGTTTGCGGCAATTGAATTTTTTTTCATCCGTTTGTTGACTTCGTTCCGATTCTTCCTCGTTGGCAATCTTTAACCCTTCCAAGCACGACGGGGTTTGCGACCCTTTTTACGACTTTTTGAACGTTCTTCGATTGGGCGTATCTGTCCAGAAGGGTTTTTTTAGAAATGAAATCGGAGCTCTTTGAAAGTTCGCCGAAGCGATTTGAGTGTTCAAGCGTGGGATTGCAGTTGTGGATGATTCTGAAAGGACCGTTGAGAGGTCGCGTTCGTTCACAACATCTCAGAACGGTGGGAAACGAAGAGAGTGTTGATACAAAACTCTTACAATAAGCATCGACTTAGCTGTTTTTGTGGCACCGGTTGTCGAGGGATTCAAAGTGAATCCATCACTTCACGCATTCCACGTGAGATTAGTATCCCACTTTACAGCAGGATATTCCGTTACGCAGTTAACTGAATGAAATTCAATGATATTTGCATGATGGGGGACATTTTCCAGCATCCAGGTCTCAGCACAACTGAGAAAACAGGAAAAGTTGACATTTATTACCGGCAGCATTTCAGTCCTCAACCTGCCATCTGCGAGAGTATCCCAATGTAAGCCTTGCGGCGTTCATGAGAGAGAATTTAGAAACAAGAACTGAATGGTACTAAGTTGGAGTTCTTCAGGCTCACAGTCAAGACTTCATCAATAACTGACAACCATTAGTAGTACCCTTATCACATCATTGACGAAGTATCCTGAAAGTGGAATTCATGTGGCTCATGCCACCAAAACTACACCAAGTTCAAAAAAAAAATTAAAAAACAATAATAATAATAATGCATATTGAGTAGCATACAGTCTCAGATCACTTGTCAGTATGTATTGAGTGGACTTCAACCATCTAGTTTTTTGAATTCAATAATGTTAGTAGTAAAAGAAGTAAAGTAAACGTCCATTTCATGTAGGATTCCGTCCGACTCCCATCAAAGCATTATCTCATTGGCTGTCTTCCAAAGGGAAGATCAGAATTGGTTCTGACTCATTGTCTCACCCCCTTAACTGGAAAGGGTTTCACCAACGGCCTAACTCAAAAAATTATTAGGACCTGGGATCTTGCCCTGTAGCGGTCGCCAACCCAAGTAATCTCACAAGCCGACTGTCCCAATTTCGGCAATCCAACGACCATTATCCAACAATGTTACTTATATCCCATTATGGTTATTGAAGCTGTAAATTACATCAAGTAGGAGAGGGGTTAGTGCCACTATCATAGATTTGGCGATTGACTGCTGTGGTCAATGCGGATGACCTAAACCTACGGCCATGGGTACTGAGGTTGGGAGTGGCCTGGAAGTTGGAAGACACCATTCTGCAATTCATCTATTTCGGTAGTTGCGTCATGGCGGGAAAAGATCAGTTGAGAAAACTCATATAGTCGTGAAGTCTTCTAAACATTTTAATCGTTTTTGTGCATCGGTTTTAAAGCTTCGAAGGTTACTTTCTTCTTCAGCATGACAGGAGAAAACAGGTTTCTTTGTCTAGATCTCTCTGAAGTCTAGAAGGTGCTGATATTGGAAAATGACCGTATGGTATATCCATATCATTATCATCCTTTGTTAAATAGTTCCAATAGATGGTGTACTAGTATAACACTGGGTATTCAGGGGATCGTTGATAGGATGGATAAGTCAGATTTCCGGTCGTTGAAGTCTCCTTCGTATTCAGATAGAGCGGTGAAGCAATAGAATCTATTGCTTCCGTTCAAAATTTTCGTTTCCAGCATCTTTTGCAGTATCTGATACTGCAAAAGATGCTGGAAACGAAAATTTTGAACGGAAGGGAGGATCAAATTTGTTGATCATATGTTTGACTGCACGGGTCTTCTTATGGCTTTTTAAATTATTGCAGCCATCGTCTGCGGACATTCCAGCCAAATTGGGTTTCAAATGTGATTAGAAGAAGATCAGTAGCAGAATTAGTGAGCTATGCCCCATCTCTACACGGAGTTTCCCTGATGAACTGCCACGACCTGATGATCCTCGAAGCCATTCTACCAACTTGGATTACTCCATACCTTCCCTTGCCTTCCATGGGCAAAAAGCGAACACCCCCTCGTACCAACTAAACCTGACCCTTTCGGATCTCGCGATCGATGACACAATTCGCTGAGAAGGAAAGTTTCTGGTGGAGATAGAGGGTGGAGGAAGGGAAACGACTGCAGTCCAAGGGCAAGAGGGGTTGGATCGCTGTAGATCGGACAAAGTGGGGAGCGAGGAGCTGTTTATTTACCCGCCGGATAATTACGAGTTTATAGTCAAAACCTTCCCTTTCCCTCGGCACGATCCCTTGTTCGTGAATCGACCCCTCCACCTCCACCATTCCTTCTTCGTGGGTTTTTCACTAAAATCAATCGCCGTTGATTATGATAAGGGTGAAGGTGGTGGAAGGCGAGCCACGCGGGGGTTTTTAAGAGACCATATCGATCTATTCCTTTTTTCTCCGTTCTAATTGCTAGTCTACGAAACTTCACCGCCAAGTGCGGAAGGGTTGTGAGGAAGAGGGGAGAGGTCTGTGAAACAATGAAAAACTCCTAAAAGGATGACCATTGGAGCGTGAGCCGAACGAGCGGTCCTTCTCTCCCTACTTTTTTACCTCTTCCGTTCTTCCTCTTTACCCCCTCATCCTCGGAAAGGCTCCTTTTTTTCCACTCCCCCAGTTTTTCTTTCTTCTTGTGTGACAAACCTTTCCATTCCAACCTTCTTCTCCTTCTTTCTTGTCCTCTCCTCCTTCCTTGTTCGTTCTCGAGCGTTTCTAAGGTAAACGCAGGAAGTTCAAGCCGCCTCCACATCCTCTTTGTTACGGATTCCTGGAGATGCCGACCGCACAATCATCCCCACAGCTTCCTCTCTTGCCTTCCCCTTCCCAATCATCCCCCGAACAAAAGGCGCCACTGGTCTTGTTTTACTCTAATTAATTTTGTCATTCCTATAAGAAAACACAAGTTTCACAATGACAACAAAAACATTAAAATATGTGAGTAGAATCAAAATCTGTGTACACGATTCGAATTTTGGTGTGTTTGCTTGACTGTAATTGTCATTTTACTAGTAGATCTTAACAACTGATTGGATGAATCATGACGAGAAGCAATAAAATATGTGTAATTACTGTGTACCAAAAAAAGTAACCAATCATATCGCCCTACGAGAATGCAAGGGATGCAACACCAAAATCTATGTTTTCTGGGAAACGTAATTGAAGTTTTCACTACTTTCAATACGCTATTTTGACCCATCTCCGTACGATGGTAAGGTCTGTGGGGTTCTACGGCTTTGAATACTGGATGATGACATGAGCCAATGAGGACTCCCTTGGGAGGTTCGAGAGGAGAATTCTTGATAGGTGCCTAAGGTTTCTGGCGCCAGATGCATTACTGGATGTGTGGTAATCCACGGAAACCTTGACTACGAGGATTGTATGGGCATACCAACATGTTGTTGAATAAAACCCAACACCATGTGGAGAATTTGGAAGAAGACCGAGCTGTGAAGAAGACACATCATGAGAAGCCAGTAGGCCGCCGACTGCGTGGAAGGGGCCGGAAGAATTGGCTTCATGTGAAAGGGGCCTGAAAAGATGGAGGTTCAGAACTCAAGATTTAGCTGGATGGAAAACTGTCATTGATGAGGCCAGGGCCCATAAGGACATGACAGTGAAGTGAGTATGACTTATTTAACTATTAAATTAGGTGGACATTTTCCAAAATTAAGAAAATTGATAATACACATCAGGACATATGTTTGAGAAGCGATGGAGTTTTACCAAAAGAACAAGGGTTCGAGGGGTGGTTACAGGTTATACGAGATGTCTGATGAGTTGATATGCAGGCTTTGGAGGGCCTTTATGGAAGTAATAACAAAGGTAAAATGAGCTGTTAGAGTAATAATCCAAGCTTCTCTCTGTAAATTATCCTGGAGCGATGAAATTTGGTCACTGTAAATAAGAAACTGTGATTGATCACTGAATCAGTTCAGGTTGTTGAGCTGCAAAATGAATTTAGAATACCCTAACCACGGCCTACGATGATGAGTTCATCCAACGCACAGGTAGCCGGCTGTTGTAAAACTAGAAATGTAATAATTTATCTTCAAAATCGCCCTAATAATCTCAATTTTTATTCCTCTGATGAAAATTTATTGATGCAGTTCGTAATCGAATTGTTGGAAGTGATGTTTCGAACCGTCAATTCACATAAAAAGGAACCTATAATTGGTGAAGTCCGAGCTTACATATGAGCCCTTTCAATGTATATTTGGAGAGATAAAATAAATATTTATACAAACAAGAAGACCGGTTTTGTAGAGACTATTACCGAAGTAGGTACTGTTATAAATGAAGGCATCGGAGAATAATGAGCGGTTCTTGCCAGAAAAATCAATGGTAAACAACTGCCAAACGAAGTTTTTTGCTGTCATGTTTTGTTGCAGAAGACAGTAAAACTTGAACTTCCGGTAATAAATACCAGTTTTTAAGATTGAAGAAGTTTGCAACAATAACAGTTCAATTGTCCATTGAATTTATTATAAACCACTCAGAAGCCTAATTTTCTTGAGATCTCCATCACCAGGTTCCGTAATGATTAATCATTCAGACATTGTTGATTTTTGAGATCTTTAGGAGACTGCAGCACCTAAGAGATGGAGTATTCTTAATTAATAATTTGATATGCTAGACATGTACTTATAAAACCTGATTGGCGAATAATCGTATAATTCGAGTACTTAGCCCTTTTTAAGGATTTTGTTGTTGTTGAGAAAATCCCTTATTAAGGATTGATAAGAGGTCAGAATTTTCTCCAATTCAGATTTCTAGTGAGCCTGATTTCTCCTAAATAAGGTTCACAATTGATAGTTATAAGCTTGATTATTATAAGCTACTGGAACCCTTGACCTAGTCGCCCTTGCACTTGTAACAACTAAACACAGTCTGACATTGTTTAACTTATGGTGCAATCATAGTTCTTCCAGTGAACATCAGTTATTGATAGTAAAAATGCAATATGCAATGTCAGCTCGTAAAAGAATGGGTGGATACGTGATTCATAGAAATACGATATGGAGTGGATGTGCGCTCCTTCATGAATACATTATCTCCCACAGCTAAGCACAGTGATTCACATCAATATCCTCATCATTCCTAAGGATTTTCCGAACACCGCATCCCATTGGCGTCAAAAATTACTTAGACCCTGCGGGATCCCGCAGTTGAAAGATTGATTATTGAAACTTCCGATTTGTCGTTTTATGATACGTGTCTGAAAATAATGTATCTTCATTCGTAACCAGGGGTTCATTGCCATAAGTTGGATAAGCAGCTGCTAGGTACCATAATATGTAAACAATCTTGTCGACGTGATTGATGTCAGATTCTTCAATGTAAATCGATTAAAATTCTATTGATCTTTTAGGAACTAATCTGAAAAAATCTGAAAGATTTTATTAAAAAGGATCGATTTTTTCAAGAATTAATACTGTTTGACCAAAGTTAGAACTAATTACCAAAACCTAACTTTTAACTTTTAAAAATTTACTTGAATTGTTGTACTTATTAAGTTTCAAATAATTATTTACCTATATCTTTCATATTGACGTTTTTTCGTGACATAAATTTATTGTCCCTCATACTAATTTTTCTTCACGAACCTTCCATAAATTATATGAATGAGGGTAATATTGAATGACGCCATGAATTATGTAATTGTGTAGAAATAAAATGAAACTTTTAAAATAATTAACTAAACCAATAGGTAGGTATTTTATGGAGACTGTAGCCTGTAAGGTGACAAGACTGACAAGCAGGCAATGATCTTCATGTTATTCCTCTTTCATTGTACCTAGTTGAGATGGTTATTGGTTGTAGTCATTGTTATTGATACTTAACTATTTATTTTCCTCAATCAGCTGCTGAAAAAATTGGGCCAAATTTTTGAAATTTGATATTTTTTTCAAAATTTTGAATTGATTCTCCGATTCTTTAGGGAAAAAAAATCCAAAAGTACTATATATAGTTTTCTTTTTTTTTAAATTGATTTTTTTAAAGAGTCGACACTTTTTGCTATCCCCAGAGTGATAACTAATTCTGACTGTTCATCCATTCGTAAATTAGGTATTACTTTGTTACATGAATTCAAATTGAACCTTACATAAGGTTATATAGTGTGATTATAAGTCACAACTATCAAAAGTAGGTTCTGAAGAAAGGACATTCACTGGTTAGACTTGGGTTGAAGGACTGTGAATACTGTTTACAAGACGGTTGGATCTTTAGAGGAGAAATGGTGGACGTGCCTGAAAGCTGCGAAAAGCTGTACTAGATGAGGTACATTCAGGACCCCAAAGGGGAATGACAAAAATGAAATCTGTATCAAGGTCTCATTGGTATTGGTTGGGACTTGAAAAGCAAATCGAGGCATAGGGTTAATGATATTAAACCATGTTTAGAAGTAAGGAACGATTCTCCCAAGTGTTGACCAATGGGAAAGGATTCACGTAGATTTTGCAGGCTCATTTCTGAATAAATCCTTTTTCATAGAACTCGACGCATTTTCCAAAAGGATGGAGATTATCTAACGAATATAACCACGACAGCTTGGATAACTGACTCTCTATCGAAAGTTTTTCTCGGTCCTCTGCGTCCCCTACGCCCTGGTTTCTGATAACGCAAGGCAATTCTTCTCTGGTGAGTTACAACAATTGTTGAAAGAACTTGACGTGTACCATAAAATTTCCGTTCCATATCATCCAACAACTAATGGCCAAGCAGAGTGATTTGTACGGATTGTAAAAAATAAGCTAAACGCTTTGAGTGCTGACAGAAGGGATCTAAACCACCAAATAACCTTAATCTTGTCCAACTACGAAGAGCGCTAAATACCACCAGAATATCAGCCTACAAGCAAATGTTCGCTCAAAGTTATTTTTCCTAATTTGTGACCAAGAACTTAAGCAATCAACTAGTTCCCTTGGCGTGACAAGAACACTTCACGTAGGAAATCGTGTATTGGTAAGAGGAAAATCATCCGCGAGACTTGAATGGAATTAAGGAGTAATACAAGCGAAACAAGCCAAACTGCACTATAAAGTAGTCGTGGAGGACAACATTTTGAAAGGGCACGTAGACGAGTTAACACATTGTGGACTGAGGGGGGAGACCTGATTATGTATCTTCTAGTAATCAGGGGTTCATTGCCACCAGTTGGATGAGCAGCTGCTAAGTACCATAATATTAAATATTATTTTTTTAAATTTTAAACAATCTCAGAAACGTGATTGATAGTAGTAATCCTGACTGTTCATAATAATTCAATTCGTAAATTATGACTGCGTCAGAATGCAAATGAAACCTCATATAAATCTATACGGTGTGATTTATTATTAGCACCGTAATCTGTGTGATACTACAAAACGTAAGAAAATTATCACATTGGTTGTCAGCACGTTCCGAAGAGGGTCGTCGATGAGTTTCCTGCTCCCAACTTTTACTTCAGATGCCAAATCGTCCTTCGGCCCAGAATCGACGAAAGTCCTTTTTCGGTTCAACTCAACGGAAATAAATAATTCCTCTGAGCAGTCGGCAGCCGTCGATCCTCCGGGTTTTAACCGTTTTTCGAAGAACGGACGGCGCGAAATTGCGTCGAACACCCGTCATTAGAGAGACTTCTGTCCGTATGTTTCGCGATTTGGACTTGGCAAATTAGGAAGGACTTTTTCGACATCCATTCCTTCTCGAAAAGTCTCCGATACGTTTGATGACAGCCAATTTGCAGCTCTTCTCATAATTCCAACCCCAACGTGGACGCCCGTAACCTACACCTGGTGTGTCATCGGTTTCCAGATCATAAAATTTGACACTGACAAGATGGCGTTTCCTGCTACCAAAGAAGAAGAATACTTATATACAAAAATATCCGATATCATCGTCTCAATAAATATGAACTCCAATAAAAAAAACCTCCATCACACAGATAAAATTGTTAAATTTATGGTACGATGTTAATGGACTACTTGTCTATTTTTGAGTTCTGGAAGTTCGGAAATTATATGGAAAAACAGCGAATTCTCGACGGAAAGAGGAGATAATTCATCCAAGATGGCGAGAAACCGGTAGAACGCGTTGCTACCCAGTAGGTAACGATCTGATGACCTTTCTCATTAGTAGTAGGCTGGCAATTTCACGAAAGTGGTCATTGGTGTAAGAATGAAAACATTATTAGTATTACAGTCGATTAAAATCAATATAGGAATTTCTTAGTTTTCTCTGCGCCTAACTTACTGCAATAATTGTCTTTTGGGGTCGACTTCTGGGGCATCTTCCCTTTGATGGACGGTCATGTTCCGAGCTTGGAAGTATTTTTCACTCATTGAACGTTTAGGAGCTAGTGAGACTTTGAGGTAAACAGATGGCGCTGCGATCGCCTCAAAAGTTCCTCCCTCTTTTAGCAGTAAAGTTTGAATGAGTTTTAAAATGGCAAATTTCTTTCAGTTTTTTTTGTTTACTTGATTTGAGGAATCGTGTAGTTTAGAAGCCTCTCAGCGAATACTTTCCCAGAATATTTGTTACGATTTCCATTCTTATAAAAAATGATGCGCTGATTTAGTTTACAACAAGTTCCTACACTTATTACATGGTAGAGGTAAATTTCTTGGCTTGAAAACGAAAAAATACTGAGATTTACATTTTGGACGGTTGAAACCGCCAACACTTTTGCATGGGAGGAAAAGTTGTGGAAAATTATGCGTCGAATGTGTCCGACGACAACTCGCTTCCTATCTAGTTATAATCTTCGATGTTACTACATTTCCTCAGGAAGTTAACAAAATCAGTGAAAGTGATGATGATATGTGAAGATATTCGTTCCATCAGTTAAAGTATTGGCAAGAGCAAAGCGCACTATGTTTTCAGCTTCCATATCGTGACAACTTTATACCTATGTTATGGTTGATAGCTATGATGAATAGTAATAATGGTATAATTTCGTTTTTTTTTCTTCCACGAGGTACACTCGGGATATGTGAAGGAATAACTACAGTTAGTAATTTAGACTAAAAAATTCGCTGTACCCGAGGCTGTACAGTGACAACTCAGCAATAAATGAAAAGCAAACTTATACAAGACAACTGAGAACCTTTGAGAAAATCTGGAGTTTTCTTGGAGAGACACCTTCATTTACATTATCAACTAATTGGTACAAGCCTTCTTACGGTTGAGATTGAATGATTCAATGAAATGAGAACAAAACTATAATCAGTGTTTGGAAATTAGTGCTAGTTTACTTCCTCAACACTCATGATTTTAAGCTATTGCCTCAAAAAACCATACCTAAATACGATATTTTGGTTCATTTTTTTCAATAACATTTTCAAAATTTGATGGTGTACATATTTACGCATATAAATTCAAAAATCTAACAAAAAATTTTCCGTTCGTCCGCCCTACGCGTCAAACCAATTTTGACGAAATGTGGGATATCGGCTCCATTTAGGGTCTTTGGTTATTGGCAGTCATTTTCAAAGGGTAAGTGGTGGAGAAAACATTTTCAAAACGCCCTACTCCGAATATTTTCAGTATTCAGGTATTGTTATCCATAAATTTAGAATAGCGACGACTTTTAATAATTTTTTGACGCCATGCAGAGTTTTGTGGGATCAACCGTTCGCTAATGAGAATAATTAACTGCCTGCCTAGTTACTAAATGTGCCATGGCGTTTTTTTCACCAATTTAGGAAAATTTTCAATTTTTAGAAACGGATGAAACGACTCAGACGATCAACTATCAATAAATGGACAATTATTGTGAAATTTATCAGACCAACGTGTTAGTAATCCTTAACTAACCTGAGATGAGCCGCAACTGCACGTAGTCTTTACAGGAACTTTCCGGGCTTTTGTATGAAGGTTCATTTCTCCGTTGTAAGAGGACAAATCATGAATCAGAAACAAGGGTGTGAATCCCATGAAGGTTCACTGACGGAATGAGGCGAATTTCGTTTGACCGAATGCGGTCTTTCGCAGACGGGTGATCTGTACCGAAAAATAATCAACCATTGTGTAACACATTTCATACACACATTTCGTACATGTCAATCGATACTTTGTTTTTGCCAAATAAGGGAGATGGAGTCCGTTTCCAGAGTTCATCTGAGAATCGATTTTTTGATTGACTGTTGGCTACCAGGTTCACTTGATTTAGCACTACATCTACCACTGAGGGGGAATCGTGAGTTCCTTACGTTTAAGTCTTTAGGTTATGGGTGGCGTGATTGTGGAACATACCGAAAAAGAAAGAGGAAGGTTGCTCAAAATGAAAACTCCCCGCGCTTGCATGTTGAAAAGGGGAAAGTCTCTGACGACATTTCATTAGCGACATATCCGGAGGAGAGGGGTTCGCGACGAAAAGTGCGGAAGAGAGGTAGGACATGGAAGGGTGAAATCTCATGGCGGTTGGAAATGAAATTGTACAAACACGAAGGAGGGGAACGGCTCATCCGTTTCCGACCTCACAGAAAACCGAGTTGACTGGCGAAGAAAAACAAATGAGAAATCCTCCGTAACATCCGAGCTCGTCTGCCTTCAGCTGAATCGCGCGTTCCTTACTGAGAGTATCAGTCAAAACTCAAAACCACTCAAAAATTTGAATAAATGGATTGGAAATTGATAATTTTCCTCTTCTCAAACGTTTGAGGAACACACGACTGTTCGAGGGACCTCGCTTCAAGTGAGGTGGGCAGTAACGCTTTCTCACCCTAAAAGGTGAAGTATGAAACTTCTTGATTGTATTTTGACCAGTATCTACCTCTGATAAAGTCCTCAACATAAAACTTGGTTGAGACACACCAACGAAATTGAAAAATTGGAGGCATTTTTTTTTTTTTTTTTAATAATATGAAATATTTTTTACTCCTGAGTTTACCAAGGGACGCATTGTTTCCACTTATCAGGGATAAAACAAAGTCTTACAAAATCTAAAAGTCCACTTGCTTTCTAAGTTTTAGACCTTCCTGAACAATTTTACCAATACTAATGCTTCATTAGGTAGAAGCATGGTGCCAAAAATGGAGAATCAAAGAGTACCCCACAATATCCAAAGTAGTCTGTTCACTTTGAAGAGAAATGTGGAGGAAGTTATGTTTGATGGAGAATTAATCCCACTCGATAACTTCGTCAGATACCTTGGTTTGGAGCTGGACTCAAAACTGATAATATCAGTTTCCATATTATGGAAACTAAACATATCGGCACTTATTCGCATGGAGAATCACGTCACCGAAACAGCTGATCGGCAATAAATCACCATTGACAAAGCAAAAGTCAAAAGGACTTCTCAACCAAACCATGATTAGCCCATTATGGAGACTATTTTGGCCCATCATCAACCTCAAATACACACATCGAAAAAGTCCAAGTTCTTCCAAATAGAAGTCTCCAAATGAAGATAAACTCACCATGGTTCATAAGAAATCAATTCCTCCACTGCGACCTAAAAATACTGAGAGTTCAAGAACCCAAAGCACTGATGTTCTTCAACAGACTGCACCTCACCCTAATCTCACACGAAAATTCAAAATGCAGCACTCAACCCAGCCCTGGAACGCTTCAGAAGACGACTAAAAAAAAAGACCGAATGACTTGTGGATTGAACACCATAATACCAACTACCACTCGTCGCTGCTAAACGGCTTAAATTATAATATAAACATATATAATATTTTACTCAGTTACAAGCAATATTGCATGTATTTATGCTATATTACCCACTAGTCTTGTTATGCAAACTCATATATTTGTTGTGAGGCTTGACATTAGTCAAAAACCTCAAAGACAAGTTCCAAGTTATTATTCATATATGTATTATTCAAACACAACTATAATCTGTTAATTACAAATGATTTATAAAAGTCGGTTTCCTCTAATCCTTGTAACAAACAAAAATATGCCGAGTTGGGTAATGTCTGAATACGATGAAATTTTCATGGAAGGTTCAGATTGGCGTGTCCAGATTGTGGTGGTCCCCCAATGAGGGCAGTGCATAATATCCATTATAGAATCCATATATTTTTTACTATTCATATCAATTTATAAATTTTGTTTAGATTGTATTTTGTTCCAAATTGCCTGATTCACAGTTTTACTTGTGCACATATAAAATAAATAACGATAGGGATATTCTTGGAGAATCATCTCTATAATGTTTTAGATAATTTCGTCCGATACAGTGCGCTGTATTTAGGAGTACTTATCGACCTGGACTCGTCACCCACACGTTATTTATTGTTGCCTCGATAAAGGTTGTTTCTCTTTCTGTCCCTTCTGTAATGGCTGATTTTATATTGACGTTGAGGACGAATAGCCTCGCTATAATTATCGTTGAAACACATAAAATATGTAATGGATTCGAAGACGTTTTGATGTTATGGACAAGTTTGATTACTGTCAAAAAACTCTATTACTAGCTTGTATCAGTGGAGGCCCTAAAAATCGTCTAAATGAACTACCAACCGTGAGAGTGTCGTGTAGGAGGGCGAAATATCTCCATTAAAAATTTCGCGAAAATTTTTTCGTATTCCGCTACGAGTTGGTAATTATTCATCGTCAAATTGTAACGTCGAAAATCAAACTTTTTTTGCATCTTGATTGGCTTAGTGTCCATTCAGCACCTAATAGGAAGGTATCACTAATCTACTGAAAAAAACCCCAGGAGCTCATATTAAGTTGACGAAAGGCAATGATTGTGTTTGAATATCAGGTAAAATATCTCAACAAAGATCCTTTTTTAAGTAGAACATTTTTAAAGATAGATTTAAAAAAAATTGTTGAAATAATTTATCAAGGAACACAAACACCGAAAAAACCTACGAAATATATATTAAGTTCTTTTAACATTCAAAATGTTCTCATTCGATTAAAAATATTTTATTCTAGGAAAATCTGGAGCAAACTTTGAAGAACTTTCTGCTTTTAATCTATTCCACTAATAATTGTGAAGTTGATGTTCCAAGCTGCTATTTACGGTTTTGTGCTATTTTTTCTGCTTAAACTACTTTTACCACAATGATTGGATTAGGTACATGATGAAACTAGATAACAATTTTCATAAAAATCAATGTTATTTGAAATTATATTTCTATTAATATTTGAGAGAGAGAAAAAAAACCTTTATTGAACATTGCAGAAGTAAAAAAGTTGGACAGTTGTCGAAACGTAATGGATTTGGCAAAAGTTCAAATAGAGTAGCCAAAAGTTTGCCAAACATTCAAATTGATTCACGGCAAAGGGGTTGTTTGCAAGCGATATTATTATACTTATATTAGCATGGAACATGTTTTAGCGTTGGACTAAATAATCGAAAAACGTGAATTTTAGTGTGGAATGCGGGGATATCACGAAATTTCACAGGGTTTCTCCCTGTGACTACATAATTTGAATGACAAATTATTCTCTCTAGGTGGCCCCACGAAGCTGAAATTCCAAAGGTAAACTCTCTAAGACTGAAGAGTTTGAATCATAAACTATGCTCCTTTCTAATCAGCTGATCAAGAAAATTTAATTCGAATGTAGGTAAATCGCTTTGTAAATATTGCAAGTAAGTACCTAGTATTAAAGAAGAAGCCGAGTTCTATGCAGATGGGTGATCTAACGAGTAAAATAATAAACTGTTGTGTAATAATTTGTAGCACGTTTCATTTTAGTTTTCATGTTTTACTGAGTTTTTATTTCATGATTTTTTTCTTCAAATTAATTGAAAAGGACATAAAATAACGCTTTTGAGTACTTGCATGGTAGTTTTTAAAAATTTTGAAAAAAATTTCACAGAAGGTTTATGAGAGATAATTTGCTTAACAGGCATAGCCGGAACTTTGATGAGTTCTTTCGTTTCTTATTCAAGCACTTTGGTGATATTTATCAGTCATATGATTCACTCATTGAAATAATTTATTATGATTCCATTCTTCATATTTCACTTAATTATTGTATTATTCTCAATTTCATCAATTCAGATGAATAAAGCCTAGTTTTCCCGTAAAAGGTTTTATCACAATTATTTCTTCTGCATTCGAATGACCGAACAAGTTTGATGTTGATCCACATCCAACCACGGCTACACAAGAATGGCAGTACTGGTTGAAGACCTTTGAAAACTTCGCTGCTGCTTTTGCTGACGTTGACGATGCCGGTAGGCTGAAACTCCTTATCAATCGGCTATCTTCAACGGTTTATCAACTGATTGCTGACAAGAATACGTTCGCTGATGCATTAGAACAATTGAAAACCACCTAAGTAGAACCCTCATAAAATTTCACCAATCAATAATACCCTTAGAACAGTATTTCATCTTTTAGATGAACCCTTAGCACTTTCATTATTAAAGTTTTTTCACTTTGAAATAAAAATGTTTCTTTTCCCTCGTAGGCGAGCAAATTTTTGAAGAGAATGAAGGCATTAAAATTAATTAATTCATAAGCCACCTCAAGCTTGTCTTGACGGTAGAAAGGTGCCCTATTTTCGACGCAGACGTGGGTAAATACGTATTACCCTCTTCTTAGGAGGTATGAGGTAATTGAATAGGTAATGTTTTCCACTGAATATGTATTTCATCGATCATCAATTAATGTTTTTCACCCAAATTCTTTTCCGACGTATAATTAAAACAAAAAGGTTTATTTTAAGGTAAAAAAGGTTTGAATACTCATGGTATATGTTTATGGTCATCGCGGAATTTCCTATAAGATCCTTCGAAAACGGGCTTTTGTCTCCTATGACCGTATGAATGCCAAACTGTGATCAGCAATTACTCTTTGCTAACTATTCACACTAACAATCAAGTAAGAAAAGTGGCCAAGGTTCGCCATCAATAAATAAAAACATCAGCTGCTTCGGAAAGTGGCGGAAGCCCTGCGATGTTGCGTGATTTGGTCGAGACTTTTCTTTTGCCATTCCGAGAGGAAGCGGGTGTCGGCAACTTTTCGCCCGGAAGCGAGTCAGCTGAGCCAGTGTAAATCAAGAACCAACACTTCCTTTCCATCCTTGCTGAAACCTCATATCCGGGTGATCCTCTTGGGAAAAACGAAACTCATTTTTCCATCAAGTAAAAGTTGGCAGTATTCGCTCCGATTTTTCCGTTTTTTTCGGTAAAAGAGATTTGCACACCAATTTTTGAATAAAATCCTGGAGGCTCCCCTCCTCACGCTTGAAACAGAGAACTGTCCGAAAACAGAAAATTAACCTTCTTGTACTACCTTTTTTCAACTTTTAGTTGCTCCTAGATACCTACAGAGAAATACTCCGTCAGTCAAAATTTTCCGACGTTGGGAGACGATTGGGACGTGGCAATTGAGGACGTTTCGTTTTGATTCATTACAGCTCTCGTCTGTGTTCATAACCCCGACACCAGAGATATTTTTCATCAAAATGTCTTCCAATTGCTCAAGAAATTGAATTACAGTTTGAGTCACGAAATTAGATGGGATTCAACTCTAGCTGCGTGATTTCCTTCTTCTAATTTTGGTGTATCATTTCCAATAACGAATGTTTGGAATCGATCAAGAAAATTTGTTTATCCCCCCCCCCCCCCTTCTCAAAATTTATTTGTTTCCGTTTCAAAGTATGTAGAATCCAAAAATCTAACACAAATTCTGCAGTCCGTTCGCCGTACTCGGCACTTATCTTAGATACCATGGACCGATTTCGATCAAATTGGTACATGGGCTCCATTTGGGCTCTAATTGTGCCCCGAAGCTTTTGGTTGATGTAGGTCACTTCCAAGGGTTGACAAATAAGGACTGCAATTTTCAAAACGCCCAAAAACTTCGATATCGTTTTTTAATCAATTTAAAATAGTGTTGGATTTTTAGAATCGAATGAGACCACCCAGAGCTCAGTAGGACTAACCGTTCGCTCCCTATGAAAACTCAACGGTTGGACTAACGATGAATCAAAAACACGATGTGAATGCAAAAGAGTCATGATTTGTCTCCATTCAAATTTTAGCTCGCTTTTGCGTTTTTAGCAACCAGTAATCAAATTTCCTGATGAAGGGTTCCAACAACTCCTTTTGGTTTATTATTTCTAATAATAAGCCTATGTGATCGTATCGCAAAAAATTTTTATAACCCCCCCTCAAACTTTGTTACTTTACGTTTCAAGGTGCGTAGAATTCAAATTTGCAATGTCCGTCCGCCGTCCCCCGTCCGCCGTCCGCCGTCCGCCGTCCCCCGTCCGCCGTCCGCCGTCCGCGGCACTTTTCTTAGCAACACTGGACCGATTTGGTTCAAATTTGATATATGGGCTCCATTTGGGGTCTAGTTGTGCCGCGAAGCTTTTGGTTGATGTAGGTCACTTCTAAGGGGTGAAAATTAAGGGTTGAAATTTTCAAGAGTGCCCTAGCTCGAAAACTCTCGAAATAAAGGTATCGTTTTTTCACCAATTTTAAATAATATTGAATTTTTAAAATTTTTTGAGACCACCCGGAGCTCTGTAGGACAAACCGTTCGGTCCCTACGAGTACTTGAAGGTTTTCCTTCGATAAAACAGAATCATGAGTGTGAATCGCAAAAGAGGTCTAATCTCCATTCAAATTTTATCGGACTAAAATGCGATCGCTGTTCATTTCTTCGATTTGTATACAGTTTTGCCTTCTGCGTAACCAGTAATCAAATTTCAATATGAAGCTTTCTATTTTTCCAATCGAGTGTGAAGCGTTTAGTTCTTTCTAATAAACTTGATTGTGAAGGTGTGAAGCCAGTATGGTGTGGTGGGTAGTACCTAGCTGGTAGGTAAAAAAAAGTTGGTAGGTAAAAAAAAGTTGGTGGGTAAAAAACGCTGCAAATCATTGCTCAAAAGCTTCTTCATTCTTCAGATCACTGATCAGCTGAGTGAGCTCCGAAGCCATTTTCAATCCTATTGAATGGAAGTGCTCTTCCAGGCGTCTCCAGCATTCGAGGAGATCTTCTTCACTCCTCAGATCACTGATCAGCTGAGTGAGCTCCGAAGTCATTTTCAATCCTATTGAACGCAGGAAGCTGAAATTTGAGAGGGAAGGTCAAGGGAGAATGCAGATGGTGGTAGGTGCTATTGATGGAGAACCAGTGATCTATACAGAAGGGTGATCTATACAGAAAATAATAAACCTTTGAGCAATGATTTGCAGCGTTTTTCTTCTAATTGACTGTGAAACGATTATTTTTTCAGAATAAACTTGAATGTGCAGTTGGTAGGTAGTAACAATGGTTGGTAAAAGACAATGGCTAAGCTGTGTTCTTTGCATACGTGTGATCAATAAAGTAAAATAATTAACCGTTGTGTAATTATTTGCGTTTTTAGTGTTAATCTTAGACTGTTGATAAGATCTTCAAATATGATTTATAAACTTACACTCGAAGTACTACAATCAATCATAGCTCTGTCGTCCAAAGTAAAAAAGCCGTTCTTCGAGCAATTCATTTTTCAAGAAAAACGCAGGTAGCTGCTACCTCTCCACAATAACAACAATAACAAATTCAACAATAAGTCCGAACAATGTCTGAAACACGAGCTGATACGGTTACCGCATTTCCCGAATTCCGAGTCGGTTTCAGAACAAAACAGTTCTGGTGGTCACTTGCAGAGAAGGGGTTGTGCAAGAGAGGCCCATCACCGATACGTTGATACTCATCTGAGTTTTCGCCTCTCGAGGGTTATTCGGACGATAAGCATCGAAAGGTGTCTCTGAAGGCACGTGTTATTATAGAAAGTAGCCCGTTTTCTAATTTTAATAGAGAACCTGCCCCGAGGGTTGAGATGAACAAATAAAAAGTCGAAATTGTGCGATTGAAGGCTCATTTGGATAAAATACCGCAAGGAATAGACAAATGTTTTCTTCGATAATTAGGGAGAGAACGTGGATCGTTCGAAATCATCATTTTCACTCGCATTTTGTGTTTCCGGGCTCAATTTTGTGGAATTATATTCTGATTCTGATACAAGTCTCTGGGTACTTCAAAGAAAATCCTCCATTAATTCAGTGAATCTCTTCATACTCGAATTTTTGGCGATATAGAGAGACAATTACAACCAAATGTGGAAGGTAGTTTGGTACCAAGAGCAACAGTTACTCCGGCACCTACTCGTGATTCGATAGAACGATTACGATACTTTGGTACTCCGAATACTTTGCAACGATTACTTTGCAGACAGCTGTAAGCACTTACTTTCATACAAGAGCATTTCCCTTACCCTCGTTGTTCGAATCCGAAGATCTAATAGGTAATCTAAATTGATACTTCTTTCCCCACTTTAATAGATATACACAAGCCCTTTTACATAGACGCCTCATTGATTATAGGATGAAAATACCCATCTATCTTTTTCTTATTCAATTTGTATATAATATTCCTCGTGGCCACGATCTGCTACTGAAACAGTATTGTTCTGAGGGATCTAGTTAGTCAATTAAGGAGAAAAGTCATATTGATGAAATCGATACCTTATAGCATAAAGGCGCTACGTCTATCCACCTTCCACATTTTTTATTGTTGTAAAAAAGTTTTATTGTATTTCAATTTCAGAAAAACTCAAATTCAACAAAACTACCTATTACTGAGTTTTCTTGACGATAATAGGTTGCAAATTTATTGAGGAAATTAAAGAGTTTAGCGTAATAAGCCATTATTTTATAAATTGTGCATTGGTGATAATGTCTTCTGCGTTTTTCTCAAAACTCCATTTTTGGTCCTTAGTGCTTTAAGGTATCGATATAGTCTACACCTAAGACCTATACGTTTCCTTTGAATACCTATTCTTGAAGGAGATCAAAATTAGGACTTAGGATGATGAATAATAGATAAAAATTGCGTAAGGAAAATGTAGATGGGTACATTGTCTAGGCTGATTTTGTATTTATTATATCAGTGATGGTCTGATCATATAATATTATTTGTTTGCATTCAAATTTCTGGACTGTGAAAAAAGTGTGAAAATGTAAGTTATTTCTCTTCCGTTCTCATGCATAACCAGTTTTGTCCTTCTTCAACTGTTTAGTCACTAACGAAAGGTTGACAAGAGAATTCCTTCATGTTGGTATCTCGGAAGCGTGGTTACAAAAGTTAGAACAATAATTATAATATTTAGTACTCGCACTGACCATGCTTTAGAAACAGTATTGTTCTAGGGGATATGGATAATCGAATTAATTAATGAAAATAATTAAATTGGTGATGTGTTCTATTGTATTATTTTTATTAGTAAACTTTATGTTTCGTTTGAATGCCTATTCCTTGGTGATAATCAACTTAAGACGAGGGATCTTAAATAATAAATAAAAATTGAAATAAGAAAGATAGATAGATATATATCATCTCATAATAAATGAGACTTGCATCTATATATGGGGGGGGGAGAAGTATCAATAGAGTTAATATATTTGATCTTCGGATTTGAACAACGAGGGTAAGGGAATTGATCTTGTATGAAAGTAAGTGCTTACAGGACTGCTGTCCCCAGGATTGTTCTATTGAGAGACGAATCAGGTGTCGAGTACGTTACTGATGCTCTGTCACACAAGGAACCGAAATAGTTCAGAAAGAGAACCATATAATTTACCAAAAAATGTCCTGCGCAAGTATAAACTTAGGTTTTAGAAGACTTAAGGTTTTTTTGAATTGCAGGACCAATACAAAATATTCTCATCTTCGTTAGTGATGAAGCAGAACTATCCGTTCAAATACGGGAGAATTTCAAACCAGCATGATATCCAGTATTGATGATAGGTTTGTAAAGGTACCTAACAAAGCTTCTGCGAGGTTTTCTAATGTGTCTCGTATTGATGGATTGACCTCTACGATCGGACGGTCCCCATCTGCAGACCCTTCTTTCTCGGGTGGCCAGTAGGGCTGTTTTGCTCCGTTTGAGATGAGGCCGGAATGCTGGAAATGTGGGTGTAATCAAAACATCGGAGTCCGCACCGGGTTTGTTGACGTTGTGTCCACCTCTGTTGAACATAAACTCTTCAACCCACCAACCACGAAACGCTTCGTCACATTCGCATTTGGCCTCGTGCTTCGAGATTTACATCCGCGGAAATAAAATATTGATTTTTTTCACCGTTTTTGTTGTCTTCGAAAAATGAAAAACTCACGCCGTTGGTTCAGTCTTTGGACTTTTTATTTCTATCCAACGTGGGTGGGTCAGTCTGTACGTACCTATAAAAATTCTTTGTGTAAACATTGGTCCTCAGATAAATAATATCTAGCAAATGAAACTCAGCCGCTCACTTTTGTTAGTTGTATATATTCGTAGTCACGTAATTTTTCATAAATTAATAAACAGCCTTTCCACATGTTGTAAAAGTCTTATTATTATATTGACATTGAGTAGGTCAATCACGCAGAAACTGTGAAAAGGGAACTTGAGAAAGGGGCTGCCAGGCTGGAGAAACGCTCAAAGTATCACTTCTGTCCAGTATAATTTGGAGAGTTCTCATTCAGAATACCTCGGGATTTTTTATTTCAAATGATCTTATTAAACTTTCGAAATTGTTTGAGAATTCATATTCCTTCTTTGGATACCACCTGTTTTGTCTCACTAAGCTTTGCCACACCTGACAAATGCGAATTACGTAAATTTATTTGGTGTCGATACGAGGTGATTTATACACCATCTTTTTCAGTCATTAAACTGCGCAAACGAATAAGATTCTTCGAGCTTTTTAGACACCGGGATCCCTGACACTGTTGACTCTGGAGAATGTTGGTTCAACGAACCATGTGAAAGCTGGTTATTCTCATGTGATTCTGTGGATCCATAGAGCTCGGAATAGTATAGCGGTTAGTGGAGCTGTCACAACTGCTTTAGCCAATATTTTAAGTTGACTTCTAAATGCACCGAAAGCCGCCTTCATCGAGGGAAACCGATCTTCCACCTTATCCATTGCATAAGGTGATAACCTACCAATCTAGGCTGCGGCATGTGATATTCAGGATTCAAATTATTAGGTACTATGTATCTAACCCTCAACTCGGCAATGCAGCTTTAAAGCAACCCACAGTCTTCCCTCTTCGATCACAAAATCCCAAAACGTTATAGAGGTTCTGTTACGGATATTTGAAAACAAATGTCGCGAAATTGCCTTACATTTCTTGTTAATTTGGGTGGGAATGGATTTTTTCAACTAATTTATAGAATTATTGCATTGTTGAGTTTTACGAAAGTTCTGGTTAAATGCAACATGAGCATCAGTACCTCTGCAATGTATCTTTAAAGCAAAATCAAAATAATGGTCCAATTTATCGTTATCTTGGCAATGTAGCTTCAAAGCTAAATCTATAAAAAATGACGATTGCGATGGCCTGAGGCCATAATGTTTTTCAAAAGCACTTTCTACTTGTTTGTTAGCGTATTTGGTATAAGAAAAAAAAGTCTGCCAAGTGGGTGTGGCATAAAGCTTCCTCGTATCCATAACCCGATTGTATAGATAACCAACCTCTGAATATTGTAGGAAATGTTGAAGTTGTGGCACACAATTTTCATAGGCGACCATCTACACGCCAACCCGCACAATTTCTGAAAACTCCATCGAAATCGGATGAGAAATGTAGAAGTTATGGCTGTGGCAAGGATTTCCTGACAGACAGACAGACACACGGACACATAGACAGGCAGACACGGAACCAACGTTCAGAAAGGTCTGAACTTTACTTAAAACGCGAGTGAGTGGACAACTTTTTTCTTCATCCTTGAAAAATGGAAACAAGGCTTCCGCTACCTTGGTAGATTCGGACGCAAAATATTGGAGCAATATTGGTCGACCCACATTTCCTTGCTTAGTTAAGGATAAAGGAGTAATACATGCTTAATGATTAACAGGAGGTTTCTATAATTTTCCCGACTGTCACGTCTTGGCAAAAATATCGCACTTTCAATGATTTCCACTCACAACAAAGTCGTTGCTACGGAACTTTATTCGAGGTTGAAAAAAAAAGTTCTCCAAAATCAAAATGTCCACTCGCGTTTTACGTTTCAGACCTTTCTGAACAATTTTGGTTCTGTGTCTGTCTGTCTGTCAAGAAATCATTGCCACAGCCATTACTTCTACATTTCTCATCCGATTTTGATGAAATTTTCAGAGATTAGGCGGGTTGGCGTGTGGATGGTCCCCTATGAAAATCATTGACCCCAATTTAAAATAATTCTGTGCGCATGCGCAAGCGTGTAATCCTTGTAACAGCCACAACTTCTACATTTTCCAACAATGTTCAGAGATTGTGTCAAGTCCCCTATGAGGGTAGAGAAAGGTAGTTAGATATTGATGTTTTGAGATTACTACAATGCATCGGATCATCTATACAGTCGGGTTATGGGTACGAGGAAGCTATGTGCCACACCCACTTGTTCTTATTGTACACAAAAAATAATCAACTCAAAGCTAAGTAAAATAGCAACGTTGATTCGTTTCACAGTTTTCTCCCAAGAACAGAACATAGTGGTAAAATTAGTACTTTACTACTATTTATTGGGGAATTGGAATAGGAGGAAGCCCAATCAGTAGAGTGAGGTTAGTTCAAATCAGGTAAAAATCGATTTCAAAGGACATCTTCAGTAACAAACAAGAACCACGTGAAGGTGGATATAAGAAATACTAAATCCCATTGGTCGAAAAAGTGAAGAGAGTGACTACGTAATTATTACCATGCAGGTAATAGTGAATGGGGGACTTGAATCGTTTTGGCTTGGTGAAGTGGAAGAGACCGTGAGGAACATCCAGAATGAAATAAATCACGAAGGGGAGAATTTGAAATTATTGAAGAAATGAACCTATATTAGTACGTAGTAAAATGATAAGATCAACTTCGTATCTCCCCCGTTCAAACAAACATTTTGGCATTATCACGCATTCACGTAAACTGCTTACCTAAATTCGTAGTTTCGTTTCTTGACAACACCGCCTGGTACTCAACATTCAACATCAGTAAGATAATCCTATCATAATTTCAGACAAGTAAGATCGACGACTCGTCACGCTCCTCCACACAACTCTCAAGCACACCGGAACAGTCTTGTGCATTATGAGACTCGAATAGGTTTAGTGACTGCTGACTAATGTGTTTTTTAAACGTCAAGTTATAATCTTGATAATCACCCAATAAAATTGAGGTGTTCAGCGTCACATCTACGAGTGCCGATTTAAGAGTTTAAAAATTTGATTGTTGAATATTTCAACAAAATGTAGCAACTTCTTCAAAAATTCAATTCGGCGATTAAATTGAACCATCGGGTTGGTGTAGTAGCAGAACAAAACAATACGAAAACTACATCGTTTTGTGTATTTGGCTGTAAAAACTTTAAATTCTATTTACCTTTTTGATCCGTGATATTTGAAATAGCTGGACGCAGGTGAGTCATTTATGAAACAATGATTGATTGTTGTAGCTGATAAGTCTAGTTTCCATAAATTATGAAGGCAAGTTCCAACAAAAATTTAGTGTTTGTATGAGGTACCAATTTGTTAAAATCGGGTTTAACCTGAAGAAATACCGAACATTTTATTAATCGTCATTGAATTTTACCAAGTTCCAATTCAAGATTCTCGGTTGCCTCGTTCAATGTTCGAAGTTCTTCATTCGCATCAAGCTTAAAATGATCAACTTCGTGTAGTTTTCTGCAGACATCATCGGAATATCCACATTTAGTTATTTGCCTTATTTGCCTAAACAAAACTGTCAGAGCTAGCTCAGACCATGATAATTCATCAGCATCTTCCCTCTTAGTTAAATCTTCACCCGGTTCTACAATTTGTTGGTTTACGTTTCAAGGTATGTAGAATCTGAAATCGAATAAAAAATCTTCAGTCCGTCCGCCGTACTCGGCACTTTTTAAAAACCATGGACCAATTTGGTTGAAATTAGGTATATAGGCTCCGTTTGGGGTTAGTTGTGCCCCGAAGATTTTTGTTGATGACATTCACTTCTAAGGGGTGAAAATTAAGGGTTGAAATTTTCAAGAGTGCCCTAGTCTGAAAACTCACGAAATAAAGGTATTATTTTTTCACCAATTTAAAATACGTTGAAATCAGAATCGCTAGTGGGAATCACCAAAGAGGTCTAATCTCTGTTGGAATTTTACCTAACCAAAATTCGATAGCTGTTCGTTTCTTCGAGTTGTATTCAGTTATGCTTCCTTTCCATCTCCCCATACGTAGTCGAAAATGTTACTTTTCCTCAACTTGTTCTTTCTGAACTCTCCAGGTTTCAAAATTATTTCCACCTGACGGTTCAATTACAGGATTTTACTCCACTTTAGAAGCTTCTATTTAGTTTCACCTGTCCTGTTGTCTGTCTGTCTAGCATTAATCAAATCTGGTAGATCTCGATTTTCTGTTTACTGATACATCAAATTATTTTCAGCTAATGCTGGGCCTTTAACCTATTGTAATTGAATAATGTACTTCTGCATCAACTTGGGTGTGGTTTTACAAAGAACAATGGACGGCAATATTCCTCTTCCGCTCGGAAGGGGACTATATGCAGAGGGAAAAGTCCTAATATTGCATTTGCGTGAATCTCTGGAGTATCTAACCCCAGGGTTATGTACTTGTTACCTCAGCTTCCGACTGCTTTGATTCGAACCTCGAGGTGCCTACGGATGTCGTTTCAGAGACCTCAAAGGGAAGACTTTAACGCCGGATAACCGGGAGTCTGCCACTTCCTCCCCAGTCTCTCGCTCAAATCATCCCGAAACCCTGTGACCGCACCCTCCCACGTTAGGTCTCTACGTATCGCCCTGTTAACTTCACCCTCGCATCTGACGTTTGTGGCCCTAATAAGCAGCCCCTTAACACGTTCTGTGCTGATGACATATAATATACGTGCAGGCACTGTTCTGTGGGGACCACAGGTCATATCACAACCTGCAATGTCTTGAACCTAGTACTACAGTAATAGTAGTTTCAGTTGACATATCTCACTTTCCTAATGATTATATAGAGTTATTGTAACGATTAAAATCAAAAACTACGCAACTTAAGTTCCAAAAATAAGAATCAATTCACTTGGATTCCAGAGCCATCTCACGAGGTACACATGGAATAAGGTTGATACGACCTTATCACTCTAACGTCGATATCGACAACGTCGAGTCGATGTATAAAAAAAATACTGGTTTCAAATGACGCAGAATCGAACATTTTATAGACTACAAAATTCATTTTTTTCCGGATTTTTGGTGAAACGACATGTGGTTTTGACACCCTCGATATGCAACTTCATGGAGGACCTTCCCATCGGGCGAATGACATTGCGTATACTTCAATGTACTCTTTTTGAATCAATCGTTTTAAATTCCTTGTTCAAGCCTGCTAGAAGCGCTCATTCCATGTGTTTTTCTGTGGATAATTATCTGTACTACCAACAGAAAGCGTCACAGTAATTTTCTCCCAATGTTTGTCACATTATTTTGAAGCGAGAAGTCAAGTTGATGTTCAATAGAGTTTTCATTGATGTTTTCACAGACTGTATATTTTGTTTAAATTTCACTATTACCATCGTTATGAATTGAAAATCGCAGCTGTTTCACTTAAAGCTCAAACTTCGACTATTTCATCCGAGTCAACTCAAATCACCCGGGCAGGCTCTTTTTCCTTCATCAACAGGTTGATTCCTATCCACACAGGGCTACCAAGATGTTAACCTACTTTTTCACACATTGAATACCTACCTAAATGTTTAGATATCCGATCCAAAGCCGACAGCGTCCGAAAGAAAATTGGAATATCCCGATCATAACCGCAGACGATCTAGGTTATGAATATTGCTTCAGCCTGTTGACTCACTTCCACGTCTATTTTCAGCACTGAACGTGTTAAAAAACGCATCTATGAATTATTCTGAATGTGGATTTATGAATCCTAGTCAACAGAAGTAGAAAAAATATTGGTTTCTCCCGAAAAGTTTTCGTTCAAAATTAAACCGTGTTCCAATGTAATACATTTTGGTCGTCAATTTGTTCCTACTTGGTCGGACAAACTCAGTACGAGTAGTTGTTCACATTATGAAGTGTCGACCATGTCCATGAAAAAATTCTACTAGTTCTGGAAAAAATTCAATTAGTTTTGGAATTCAAGAATTATTTTCCAAAATAATTTCTTCTTCAAGGCTATGAGAAAGTGGGTACTTACAAACGTATCTTATTCACTTCCCATAAGACAAGTTAGATAGGTAACACAAAATCATATTTGGAACTAGTCGTAGCATACAATTTCAAATGCAAGAGCGATTTGCTTATAGGCACTTCACAAATTCTAAATTCAGTAGGAAGTGTGATCTCGAATAGATGATACAAAACTGTATCAAAGTTATGTAGGTATACGTAGGTTTGTTTTCACTTATACCAGAAATGTCATGCTGAATCGGAACATACCTCATCTTACTATTTTTATGCTGGTAATATCTACAGAAAGTCTAAAAACATGTATTGGCCCATTTTTGCTTTATTATTTTCAATAATGAACCTTTGGAATCGACCCAGAAATTGTTTTACCCCACACCACCACACACACAAAGTTTGTTGGTTCAAGTTTCAAGGTACATACCTACGTGGAATCCAAAAATTGAATAAAATTTTTGCCCTCCAGCCACATTACCTTAGTTACCATGCATCGATTTTGATGAAATGCTTTTTGTCGATGTCAGTCACTCTAAGGGTTGAAATATAAGGGCTGATTTTCAAACGCCCTACCAAGCTCAACTTCTTTCATTGTGAAGATTTGTTGTGTAATTTGTTGTTGAAGTGTTTTTTCATCAATTTAAAATAGTATTGAATAAGCCCAATCTCCGTTAGAATTTTAGCTGACAAATCGGACTGTAACACCTCATAGTTTGGCCGTTACAGGGATTGGCGGACACTCCGAAGTGTTTGATCGGCAGACAAAAATTGTTCAGGAAGGTCTGTTACGTAGAACGCGAGAGAGATTTTTTTTAAAACTTGCGAAGTGCAAAGGTAGTAGCAAAACCATGGTATAATCTATCTGGGTATAATGATCATAATAATATAATATCTGGGCATAATAATATCATGGTATAATAATCTGGGGGTATTCATGAATCGATTGAAATAGACAGCTAGTCCGCATAGGACCATGATTTTCAGATTTACGACAAAGCGAAATACGTATACTCGAAAAAATATCACTATGAAACATAATAGAACACACAAAGATCTCATACATGACGGAAGATTGTCGAGAAACGCGATGAGAAGCGGATAGCTTAATAAACTTCGAGGGCGAATCAAAGTTACTCGGACAGCTGTTCCATTGAGTAGTAATACTGCTGTTGAATTCGCCGGAGTAGCACGTTGCAGTGATGAAGAATTATTCTTCTTCTCGCAACTAATTGTAAAAACTTCACATTTTCCGTTCGATACCGCCTTCTTAATAATGTTCGGATCTCCAAATATCATTATTTTTAATAATGAATTCAAAATTGAATCACAGTCAATACTCGACCAATTGGCTGATTCACTGACCGCCATTTTCCAGTCTGACTCGAGGGCCCGTCTCATCACCTCTCAAACTGTGCCGCGGTTCCCGATTTAATAATGAGATCTTCAGCTTCTTCTTTGTTTCCCCGGTTGTGATTTCCGCGATTCGCGATCGGTTTCCGCGGTCGGGAGCGAAATATGGCCATTATCCGATTCGTTCAAATGAAAGTGAGTGATTTTAGTTCGAAGTCACTTCTGTTCCTCTACACGACGACGTCGATTCAACAACCCAAGTTCATTCTCAGGTAAGAGACCGTAACAGTTGATATGATACTTCATAATATTGTGTCTACATGTACAAAAGTTATGTTTGATTTCGTATAGAAACAAAACTGGTTGGTATTGCCATGGGACCAACTGGTTCTGACGCACCTCACCTTCTACGATCGCCTTCCATCCTGGTTATTCTTGTCGTCCCTTTTCTGCGATTTCCGGATTAAGAGAACATAATTGGGGGTTGATTTTGACACATTCATGTTCTCCGGAAACAAATCTAATATGCACTTCAGATCACTGTAGGAATGCAGTCCAAGTGGTAAATTGCAATTTTCCGACAGAGGGGCTTTTCAGTCAGTGAGGGCTTGAAATTTTGTCGGATTTGTGTTCTCTTTGCAGTTTCTTGTAATTGTGCTCTTTTTTCTTTCGCCGAAAAATGTGTTTTTCTTGGTCCTTTTGCTACGAAATTCCTCTGGACGGTGAAACCGTGAGTTCCTGTATCTCAGAATTTGGAAATTTTACGTAGAGCCAAAATACAATTTCATTTTTCCGGGTATTGCCTATTTTGCTTCCGAGTATACCAAGGTAGCGGAAGCTTTGTTTTCACTTTTCAAGGATGAAAAAAAAAGTTCTCCAAAATCAAAATTTTCACTCGCGTTTTGCGTTTTAGAACTTTCTGAACAATTTTGGTTCCGTGTCTGTGTGTCTGTCTGTCTGTGTGTCTGTCCGTCTGTCATGATTTCCTTGTAACGCGCATAACTATACGAAGTTATTGTCCGATTTCTATGAAATTTTCAGGGATTGTGCGGGTTGGTGTGTAGACGGTCCCCTATGAAAATCATTATCCCCGGACTGATAGAAGCGACTGCGCATGCGCAAACGTGAATTCCTTGTAGCGGCCATAACTTCTACATTTTCCATCCGATTTCAATGAAATTTTCAGGGATGTTACAGATTAGTATTTAGATGGTCCCCTATGAAAATCACCACCGTCGGACTGATGGTAGCCACTGTGCTTGTCCCCAATGAAAATAATGGCTCCCAAGTTTATGGTACCTAACCACCGAGCATGCGCATACGTAATAACTTGTAACGGAAATAAGTTATATATTTTCCACCCGTTTTCAACGAAATCGTAAGAAATCTTGAGGGTTGACGCCTTAGCGACCGAACAGGTTCTATGTAATTTGAATAACAAAATAATTTCTTTCAAGAGCCGTTCGTAGTACATAATCAATCTGACCTCTGACGCCCCAGTTCACTTGTTATTGCTACATACGGGAGGTAAGAGCTATCGCCTTTGACCCTAATGAGCCACCCCCTTCATTGTTTTGTCTGCCGGCATAAACACCCCTGATCTTCAACCCTTCTGAGTCCCCACTACCTGCCTACAACCTTTCCAAAAATACACCCCACTAGTTTTTTGATGTTTTGAGTAGTGACTCACTTACATTTTTCATCCGAATTTGATGAAATTTTCTAGGATTGTCCAGATTAGCGTGTAGATGGTCCCCTATTAGGGTAGTGAAAGGTACTTAGAGATTGGTGTTTTGAGATTAACTACTATGCATCGGATCATCTATGTAATCGGGTTATGGATACAAGGAAGCTATGTGCCACACCCACTTGGCAGACGTTTTTATTCTGTGCTGAATCGAATAGTGAAGGCTCTTCGGAAAAGAAGTAGCGGGTTGACAATAGCACCAAGAACTCTGTTAGTTCAACTATATGTGATTTATTAAATTATATTATTGGCGTACTGATGGTCCCCTAAGAAAATCATGTCCCCCGGATCGAAAGTAGCCTCTGCCTATGCCCAAATTTAAAAACCTTGTAACAGTCATAACTTCTACATTTTCACCCGACTTCGAGGACATTTCCAGAGATTGTGCGAGTTGACGTGTAGGCGGTCCCTTACGAGGGTAGTGCTAGGTACTTGAAGATTCATGTTTTGAGATCAGCTACAATGCATTGGATCATCTATACAATCGAGTTATGGATACAAGACAGACATTTTTCCATCTCACCACATTTTCATCAAATTTCGATGGAATCGGAAGGTACTTTATTCCCTGTGCATTGGATCATCTATACTGTCGTGTTATATGAGGGTGCTATGTGCCACACCACACCCAAGTCAACCGACTCTTTCCTCTTCTTGAAAGTAAAGTATAAAGATGGATATCTAAATGTGTTTTCTGTATATTAGAGTAAATAAGTGGACATCTATTTGGAACTTGAAAATGAATATCCAAACAACAAATTGGGAAACCCACACAATCAGGTGGACTGTGAAATAATAAATTATTACATGATCACGTCTTTACTCTAATTTACACAGAACACATTTAGATATCCATCTTTATACTTTACTTTAAACAAAGCTTTTCACTCTAAATTTAAAGCAACGTCTGGTTTTATCACATAAATCACCCCAGGTAAGGCGTTTCACCAACTATTTATCAATATTGTTCTCCGATTGTAATGTAATATGACGATGCTCAACATAAAAGATAAAATTAGGATAGAAGTTGAAACTTCGTGAGCTTGAAAATACTCGAAGGAGAAAGCTGTGTAATCAATTACTTCCTTTTTGATCATAGCACCTACATACTTAGAACGAAAACGAACTCTTATTATATTACGTGATTTGATTGGCATCGTATATCACATTATTGCAGTCTATTCTAGCTGCCGTACATGGCCACAAAAGTGCGTGGCAGGCAGTACCTTGCAAGAAAAGGTAAGATACCTCCACCTTAACGAGATTTTGGGGCGCTTTCTAAAATGTTGAAAAGCCAAGATTTCTTGTAAAAGCACCTGCTCCAAGTTAGGTACCAATAAAAACAAAATCGAAAGCTGTTAGGAAGCAAAACGATGGAAAAACCATTGCAGGTGGTTTTTGCGCACAATAATCCAATTATAATTTTTAAAAAACCTTTGGAATAAATCAGTTTCAATTTTTGGCAAACTTTTGGCAACTCATTTTGAACTTTCGGCAAATCCATTACGTTTCGGCAACCACTGGAGTCCTTGTCCACCTTCATTCCTTCTACAATGTTCAATAAAGAGTTTTTCTCTCATTGAAAAAAATCCCATAATAAAATGGGAACATATTCAACTTCATATCTTAATAGTAATAAGTAGGTATATTCTCCAAGTAATTTCAAGAGAAATGACCAATTCATAATAATTGATTAAGGAGAGAAATAACGCAAAACTAAAAGCGCTGTAAAGAGCAACATTAGTTAATTATGAAATGTTATGTTGAACTGTTTGTTGTTGGCAACATTCCTTATAAAAAGTGTTCAAAAAGTGGGGAAAAGTGAGTTTAGGACGGTGGGTTATTTGTGAAAACACATACGATGGTGTTTCGGTCCGATCTATTCGATTACTTCAGTGCGGGAATTTTTTAGAGACTCATTTTTTGCGTTTTTTTTTTTTTTTTTAAAGTACGTGGGCAAAATTTTTTTTTCTCGTTTGAGATTGTTTACAAGTGCAACAAGCTATCTCCTCGGTCACTGAGCATATCCATAGATGTAACCATGGCCGCGCCCACGCGGGATCGAGTGGAGTGCCCAGATTGTCAAGGTTCGTACCTCCCGAGAGGATTAGCTAGACACAGGAGGGCTTGTCCTGTGCTGGGAGCCTCACGAAATGATGTAACGCTCTCAGCTGACAACTCACAGCCTAGTTTGCTCTCGCCATCATATGCTGCATTCCGCTCTCCAGTTGACACAGGACGAGTCAGTTCCTCTGATACAGAAACCGATTATCAGACTGAGCAGGAAGTGGTGGAGAAACTTGGTGAAGTTTTCAATGGACCCTATTTGAACCGGCCTGGTGACCCAAGTAGTATGTGGTATGCTAGATGGAGACTGATTACTCGGTTAAAAGGCAAACAATACGATCTGCCTGGGGGTTCAACGAGTGGCCATTTCATTGGTATACTCGCAGATGAGGTGGAAGCCTTAGTCGGTGGCATACATCCATCAGAACGACTGTTCATCTATGTATCAGTGCTCCTACAGAGAGACAAGATGGTCAAGCAAGCCTCGGACATACGCTTGCTTCTGCAAAGGCGAATCCAGCTCTGGGTTGATGGAGAGATTGATGCTTTGATCGCAGAAGCCCTCACATCGGATAGAAAACTTGGGGGCCGGCCCAGGAGAGGTGTCAAGAACAAACAAACTGATTCTGAGGCGGTTAATGAAGGTCTGGTCAAGATGTTTCACCGCTTGATGAGCAGGGGTAAGGTGCGTGAGGCTTCTCGTTGGTTGATGGAAGGAGGAACAACGACTGTGTTAGCACCTGAATCGGAAATAGATGAAAATGGCACCACTGTACTTGACGAGCTGAGTGCTAAACATCCTAGTCCAACAATATCAAATCCATCTCAAATTCAGCTCATGGGCGGTCAGGAGTTACCACCGATGCTCCAGGTTCAAGTGACAAATGAACATGTTGAAAAAGTGGCCAGAAAGCTTCACGGTGGGGGTGGCCCTAGTGGAACAAGTTCTGAGCAATGGGTCGACTTCCTCCTTCGACATGGAAGGCACAGTCAACGTTTAAGAGCAGCTGTGGCTACTTTAGCCAACAAGCTCGCCAATGAAAATGTAAGCTGGGAGTCGATACAGACACTTGTGGCTAGCCGACTAGTGGCACTAGATAAATGTCCTGGAGTGAGACCTATAGGAGTTGGGGAGTGTTTACGTCGAATTTTGGGGAAATGCATGGCCGAGGTAACAGGTGAGGACGTCACTGTAGCTTGTGGGGAGAAGCAGTTATGTGGAGGTTTAGCCGCCGGAATTGAAGGTGCAGTTCACGCAATGTCCACTCTGTACAGGGAGAAAGCAACTGCCAACGCACACTGGGGACTCCTCTTAGTTGATGCGAAGAATGCATTTAATGCAATGAATCGGATGGTCGCACTTTGGCAGGCTCGCATCAGATGGCCCAGATGTGCACGGTTCCTTTATAACACGTACAAAGGACATGCTGAGTTAGTTTTTCGAGGCAGTGAAAATAAACTGTACAGTAGAGAAGGCGTTACCCAAGGGGATCCTCTGGCAATGTTACTTTATGGTATCTCCACACTGCCACTCATAGAAAAGCTTCAAGACCCTAGGATGACTCAATGTTGGTACGCGGACGACTCGTCTGCTCAGGGACACTTTGGTGATCTCAGAAGCTGGTGGGACAAATTGCTTGCTCTCGGTCCGGATCATGGTTATTTTCCCCAAGGACCAAAATCATTTCTTGTAGTTCACCCAGACGACATTGAAGAAGCCAAGGAAAGATTTTATGGGACTGGAATAACAGTTGTGACTGGTCAGCGCTTCTTGGGAGGTTATGTTGGTGACAAAGACGGGAAGCAGGCTTATCTCAAGAAGAAAATGGAAAAGTGGACTGACAACATCAAGAAGATTTCCATGGCAAGCATCACACAGCCTCAATCAGCTTATGTGGCATTCACTAAGTCTGTCCAATTTCAATGGCAATACCTTCAGAGGGTAGTTGACAGCAGAGGAGAGGACTATTCCAGTCTGAGGGAGGCCATTTGGTCAATATTTCTCCCTGCATTGATTGGTGGTACCATTTCAGCAGAGGAGTGCGCCTTATTTTCACTACCCGTAAGTAGAGGAGGCTTGTCAATTACAGATCCAGTACGTTCAGCCAGCCTGTCGTACGAAACTTCAAGGGAAGGTTCGGCTGAACTTGTGGACGCAATCTTGGGAGGAGAGCCACTTGAAGTAGGGGACCATTTAATGAAAATGAATGCCGCAAAGCAGGTAGCAGTACGTAGGAGGGATGAGGAAGAAGAGTCCCTATTACTATCTACACTGAACACTTTTCCAAGTGAACGACAGAGGGCAATTTCTAGGTCAGTGTTTGCACTCAGTAAATGCAAAACATCCGGATGGCTCACTGTGCTTCCCTTGAAGAGTCAGCATTTTGATCTCTCTGCGAATGAATTCCGCGATGGATTGTCACTGAGATACAAGCTGAGACCACAAGGGCTGCCACTGTCGTGTGATGGCTGCGGTTCAGAGTTTTCCCCCGAACATGCGCTAAATTGTAAAATGGGTGGCTTGGTATCCCGGCGTCACAATGAAATAAGAGATGTATTTGGGGAGCTCATGAGTTGCGCATGGGGGAATTGTGTAAAAGAGCCTCTAATAAAGGAAGCGACGGCCTCAAGTCCTGCTTTGCGAGGAGACCTTGCATGCCGAGGGGTTTGGGAGGCACAGAGGGATGCGTTATTTGATATCCGTGTAGTTCACACCGACGCTCCCTCTTATGTCTCCCGCCCCGTCCCGGCAGTGCTGTCCTCTGCTGAGCAGGAAAAGAGAAGGAAATACGCTGACGCATGCGAAGAGCGCCACGCTACATTTACCCCATTGGTGTGCTCTGTAGATGGAATGTGGGCTCCACAAGCGATAGCCTTCATCAAAATTCTGGCGGAGAGGCTCTCTGAGATATGGGGAAGGCAGCAGAGTAAAGTGCGCGAATGGCTCCGCGCTCGTCTGGCCTTTGCTGTACTACGAGCAAGCAGCTTATGTTTCAGAGGCGCTCGGAAACGTTGGAGGTGTGCCGACAACCTGTTAGGCTTCGATGGGGGTGCAGCCGTCCAGCTTGGCTTGGATCCATCCTGAGCAAGTCTTTCTTCAAAAATATTCCTCATCACCGGCTCTCTCTTTTTGAAATCATCTCTCACGCGGCTCCTGTTTTGTTTTTCCCTAAGTTATTAAAATAAATCGTTACCACACATTCAAAAAAAAAAAAAAAAAAAAAAAAATTATTTGATTCGATGAAAAAGTACCTATTCAATAAAATTAAAGTTATAATGTTTTATCGTGCGTTGCTATCCAAAATGTCAATTCATCAACGTTTTGCAATGCAGGATGTTTGGGGCTGTTAAAAACATGATAACATAGTTGTGAAACACTGAATAGAACAGTCTGCTCTTAAATATTATTACGTATTTATGTTGGATTATGAGTCATCAAACGTGTTTTATATCGAACATCTAATAATATAAAACGCCAACCGTACGTACGTACGTATGCACGGAGGGGTTGAAAGGGTCGTGGGAGTGGGGAGAGTTGGAGGCTGGAGGGGTTGGGGGCGGGAGGAGTCGGAGGAGTTGGGGGCGGGCGGAGTTGGGGGCGGGAGGAGTCGGAGTGAGTGGGTGGAGGAGAGAGTCGGAGGAATTGTTTTTGCCTACTTTTTGTAGGCTTTTCAGCTAGTGTAACATATTTCTTGAGTTCGTTAACAAGGATGTAAATGTTATGTTACCTTGAAAGTTTTAAGGGTGGTTTATTTTGAAATTCTACGGTAAATTCAAGCAAGACAAGAACTTTTGTTTTAAGAAATAATGGAGTGCTGAAGTCTAGTCTGTGTAATTTGTTCTGTATTAATCCTTTATAAATGAATTATTTTACATGGTTATGTATCAGTTTTGTTTCTTCACGAAGAAACTTTTCATTTCAAAACGTTACGACGGACTCGAATGGTGTCTTGCCCTACGATTTGGCGCGATCCAAAATCCAAACGGGAAGGAAAATACGAAGGAAATTTACCACTGCGGTACAATTTGTGGTTCTGTTATGCCACAAGGTGAACTAAATTGCTCTGTCTTGATATCGTAGACACCAAATTGAAGCAATTTTTCCAAAAAATCCAGATGGCATGAATTTTCAACGATTAGGCGGTATTCGAAAAATAAGAAGAAGAGAATCTAGGTGACAAAGCATTTTCACGAAATTTTGAAATCAAACAAAAACTGCGTGTTCTTCAGGGCTCTAATCAAACCCTTTGACATCAATTTTTAAGCTGGACATTACAGAGTAAAAGTCCGTGGTTGTTCCAAGTTGTTCCAAACCTTGATCATTTCTTAGTAAATTTTGCTAATTCTTCAAGCAGTTTCGATTTCTCACTGAGAAGCTTCGTATTCCCAAATGTTACAGTTAAATCGAAGGAAGATTTGGCGCGATCCAAAATTCAACTTGAAAGGAAATACAACTGAAATATGTATACTGTTCCAAAAAAAGATTGTTCTGTCGTGAAATAGAAGCAGTTCTCCTGAAACACGTCTCAAATACAGAGGCAATTTATTACCGAGGTACAGTTTGTGGTTTCATTATGATATACCTAAGACGGTCCGATTCGACAGCTCTTGTCACGAAATTTCAAACACCAAATTGAAACAATTTTCAAAAAATAAATAAATACCTGAGTAAAACACGATTTCAAACAAATACAAGTGTCGGTTCAATTTGATTTGCATGTTTTTTGTTTTTTGAAAACTTTTAATTCTGTGTCCGAAATCCTCCCGAAGATTTGGCACGAACCGGAAATCAATGGAAAGGAGAATCAAAGGTATAAAAATATACATACAAAAGCTATAAAGTTCTGATGAAGCCAAGAAAATGGATCGTTCTGTTTCAAATTTGCTGAATCTTAAAACACTTCTACTTCTTTAATGAAAAGCTTTGTATTTTAAAAAGATACATCTGACTTGAATGACGATTGTTTGCGATCCAAAATTCAAATGATAAATTGCTCATTCAAAGATTGTTCTGTATTGAAATTGAAGCAGTTAAAAAAAAAGTAAAAGAAACGACACGTCTCGTATACAGAGGATATTTACTACCGAGGTACAGTTTGTGGTTTCATTATGATATACCTAAAATGGTCCGATGGTCGGAAATTTGTTACAAAATTTCAAACACCAAATTGACGCAATTGTTCACCAAAAAAATTATTTTAATTTTATTTATTTACTTTTTTCTAAAAAAGATAGCTGTTTCGAAATTGGATCAGTATAAAAAAAAAGACACGTCTGCTTGAAATTGTGATGATTTGGCGCTACTAGAAAGCAAATTGCAGATCGGAATTTCCACAAATTTGAATCATAAGAAAATCATAATCACCCAAAGCTTAAAAAAAAGAATTTGAACGAAAACTGCATGTTCTCCAGTGATTTCTCCATGATACTGATTCGTACACTGATTTCTTAGCCGGAAGATTGTGAGTACTGTTCAGTGTGGTTCAAAGTTTGCCCTGGTTCGTTCCAACAAAATTACTGAATCTTACTTGAAATTACTGAAATCTTCAAGAACTTTTGCTCCTTCACTGAGGATAAAGTCAAAATTACAGGTTCGTCTGCCTTGATGCTGCCGTTTTTGACAATTTGGCTCGACCTGTAACTCCACAACAACAAGCTTTTTGACGCATCTATTTGAACGAAAATGCAATGTTTGTCGGTTCTCTAGGGATTCCAACGAAAGAATACGATATAGAAAATATGTAGCTGAAAATTCAAATTTGAACAGTTTTTGAAAGGAGAAGCTGGCCGACTGTCGCCTGTTTTTAACGGGAAGAAAAATTGTGTCAGAACGACGCATTAATAAATTTTAATGATGATTTAATACTTAACAGCTTGACGATTATAAAGTAAAGTAAAGTAAGGTAAGCAACAATTTCAGGTTGAATTTTCGTCCGACTGCCATTCTTGGCGTCGCGGACGTCATCAGCTATCTCCCTAAGGGGAGATCAGAATTTGTTCTGATGATTTCGCTCATGGCTTCCCAAACATCACCGCCCTGGGTTGGAACGAGAGATTGCCGATCGTCTAATAGACAGAAAACTTCCTGCTGGCGACCAGACTCGAACTCGCATCCCCGCTAGACGGTTCTGATCCTATCACCGCAGTCGGGTACACTGTCCACCAGACCACCGACGCCCACGCTTGACGATTATACTTTTGGATAATCACTTATTCATTCGGAAGTACAATTTATGGTTTATTGATGATCATGAGTGGTTAAAAGCCATGAAATAGGCAAACTTGAACCAATCAGTGACAACGTATCCCCTTCTACTCTCATGACAAAAATTTCATCGTAGAAAATATGGATTTCGATTTTTTTATTGTTTTAAATCGTACATCGAGTGGATTTTTGAAGACTTGAAATTAGAGAAATTTTCGAAATGATACCTGGCTTGAATGTCGCCGATTCTAACGGGGAGGGAATTTGTAGTAAAACGACGCCTTGATAAACTTCAATGAAGTACAGAGGTATCTTCTTTTTGGTTCAATTCTGATCGAAATTGGTTCAATTTCATGAAATTTACAATTCTAATTCAAACAAGTCAGTGAGACTATTTACATGATACCGCCCGATTCTTGCCAAGAAAACCTGGAGAACATGGGTTGTGTGTATGATCCGATTTGTACAAAGAATGGATTGTTATGACAAAATACAGAAAACGGAATTTGAGCAGATTTTCTGCTCACATCTGACTTGAATACCGCCGATTCGGTGCCTCCGAAATTTAACAAGAAGGAAAACTGTGATGAAACCACCCGACACTGATGAATTTTAATAAACTTTCAATGTTTGACATTTTGACAATTAACATACCTATTCTTGGGGTTTTGTGATAATCAAAATTCGACTCAAGCCACAAAATCACTTGTATAAGTCAAAATATTGATTACGAATTTTTTGACCACGAATGTATGGTTAAGTCAATATCGAAGGCATCGAATTTGATCAGTTTTTTTTTAAATGATGCAGCTGATCTGAATTCCACAAATTTAAATTATAGTAAAACAAATCTTTGTTGAATTATGCGAAAGAAAATTTAACATTTAACTACCACCCCGTACCTATGTTCTCCAAATTGTCAACACCAAAGTCGAACGGTTTTCGAAATGACACAGCTGATCTGAATTCTACCATCATTCAATTTTTAGTGGAACGAAACTGACGAATTCTAAAGAAAATTTAATAATTGACTTCCATCACATACCTATAGATTGTTCAGCCAAATTGTCAACACCGAATTTGAGCCGTTTTTGAAATGACACAGCTAATTAGAATGCCGCTCATCCGTCGATTTCAACGGGATGAAAAATCACAGTAAAACGACGTCTTCTTGAATTCGAATGGAAATTTCATGCTTGACAGCTTGACAATTATATTTTTGTGGTGATCGAAATTGGTCCGAAGGCATAACATTGCTTTTCATCAAGCAGTAAGTTTGTCTATCATGATGACTGATAAAAGTTTGGAAAGGATGGATTCGTCAACATTGAATGAATTCGAATCAAAATTTAATATTTGACAGCTTTACTTAAAGGTACATTGATTCACACGAAATCCAACCTCAAAAAATATGGAGTACGGCGGTGCAGTTATGTTCCAAAATTGACCAAAGTCTCAAAACTGCCGATTCTGAATCAAGCAGTCATTTTGCTTATTATGCTACCTAAAAATCCATGACGAAATCGGTTCACACTGTATCTTGTATGAATTATTATGTCAAAAACCGACTCTGAGGAGTTTTTGAATTTGACTGCAGATTTGAGTGCCGCGCGGTCAGTCAATTTCAACGTTGAAAAATATATTAAGATTGTGCGGTTCAAAATGTTCAAGGAATAGATTGTATTGTCGAAATCGTAGACATCAAATTTGAGCCGTTTTCGAAATAACTCGAGAGCCGCTGATTTGGCGCCCTTGGAATTCAACAAGAAGAAAACTGGTGAAAAAACGCATTCATGATTTCGAATGTTTGATATCACGACGAAAGATAAGTAATCAAAATTTCTATCACGAATTTGATAAAAAATTGAATACTCGACAGCTTGACGACCCCACCGACAGATAATCACTGATTCCTGGTAAAATTTACGGAAGCACAAGTGTGTTCAAAGTCTTGAAATTGCTGACTTTGAATCAGTCTGTTTGACGAAAATTTCAACTTTTGGTACAGAATAATGATAGCGGAAGGTTCCCATTCTTCAGAATAGACTGTATTGTCGAAATTGCTGACAACAAATTTGAGCCGTTTTTGGAATGACAGCTGACTCAAGAGACGCTGATTTGGCGCCTTTAAAATTCAGCAAGAAGAAAACTGGTGGAAAGAAGAATTCATGAAATCGAATCGAAACCGAATGTTTGTTATCACGACGGTTGTATATTACGCTACCTACAAATGCCAAGTAATCATCGTTTCCATCACAAATTTGATTTTTTTTTTAAATTGAATACTCGTCAGCTTGACGACCCCACCGACAAACTGATTCCTGGAACAATTTTTCACTCGAAAATACGGATTACGGAGGTACAGGTGTGTTCAAAGTCTTGAAATTGCTGACTTTGAATCAGTCTGACGAAAATTTCAACGTTGAGTAAATTAATAATGATGGTGGAAGGTTCCCATAGTTCAGAATGGATTGTATTTTCGAAATAGCTGACACCGAATTCGGAGATATTTTTCAGAATTACAGCTGGCTTGAGTGGCGCCGATTTGGCGCAATTGGAATTCAAAAAGAAGAAAACTGAAAACTACATGTTTGATAATTATCATGCAGGTTAAATATGCTACCTACAAATAAAGACAACATTATAATTTAAAAAATATAAATAGAGATTTTTTCATGGTTCACACTGTGACTGAATGAATTGTTATGTCAAAATCGCGGTAATCAACTTTGAGGAGTTTTTGAAATGACAGCTGATTTGAGTGGCGCCATTTGGCACCTTTGAAATTCAATTGGAAGAAATGTTGTTTGGAAACGTTCCGACGGTTTGAATAATTCAAATGAAAATTCAAGGTTAGACAACTTGACAATTCCACTGTCGCTGATTCACGATGAATTGAGGAGTACGGAGGTACAAATGTGATCAAAATTGTACAAAAACCTAATCATGATATAATTCTGTACGTTTCCTATAGATTGATGATAAAAATTCTAACTGAAGAAACACGGAGTGTGAGTTGATAAGATTCTAAATTGGACTAAGAATGGGCTGTTCTCTTTGATTTTAGACACCGAATTCGGGTGCCGTAAGGACCGCTGATTTGTCGCACTTAAAATTTTTAAGTAAGGTCAATCATTGCAAACATACAACGTTTGACGGCTTGGCATTCTCTATTGATGATCACAGATTGAAGACATGAATTTTCACGATGAACTACGGAGTTGTGATCAAAATTCTACCAAAATCGTAAGATTGCTCTCTCCCAAACAAACAGTTTGTTTTTCTGTATGCTTCCTACATATTGATGACAAAAAATTCAACATGAAAACACGGATTATGATTTTGTAAGGTATAAATTGGACTAATATGACTAATTCTAATGCAGACTGGTGCTGTTCTGACGGATCCAAATTCTTTGGGAAGGTAAATCTTAGTAAAAGGCAAATTCAAGAATTTGATGAAGATTCAAGGTTTGACGGCTTGACATTCCACCAACTGATAAGCACTGATTCAAAACACGATCTTTCACCTCAAATTACAGAGATACAATCATGCTTAAAATTGTGCCAAAACCTCAAGATCGCTCGCTCCAAAACAGTTTTCCTTCATTGATGACAAAAATTGTAACTTAGGAAACACGGGTTGGGATTTTGTAAGAACTGCATTGGATTAAGAATGAGCAGGTGTTTTTGATTTTGGGCACCAAATTTGTGTAGTTCTAATGCCAACCGGTGCTTATAAGACGGATTGAAATTTTTTGGGAAGGTCATTCTTAGCAAAACTCTGTAGTAAAATTCAACTTTTTACCGCTTGAAATTCCACCTATTGATGATCACTGATCCAAGACACTAATTTTTACTTCAAATTGCTGAGGTACAGTTGTGATTAAAATTGTACCAAATCTTCAAGATTGCCCGCGCCAAAAAATACATTTTGTTTGTCAGATTAATTCCTAGATATTGATAGCAAAAACTTTAACTAAGAGAACACGGGTGTGATTTTGTAGGGTCCAAATTTTTATAAGATCAAGGATCTGTTTGATTTTTTGACACCAAATTTGCGTGCCGTACGGCCTGATGGCTTGTGGGATTCAAGAAGGTCAATCATAGTAGATATTCTTGAATTTTAATGAAAATTCAAAACTTGAGCTTTTGAGAATGAGTACCTACCTAGCTGTTCCTATTTTGGACACCGAATTTGGGTAGTTCTATTGCCGAGCGATGCTTATTTGACGGATTCCAAATTTTTTGGGAAGGTCAATTTTAGTAAAAGACTAATCGAGAATTTGAAATAAAATTTGACGTTTGACAGCTTGACATTCCACCTAATGATGATCAGTGATCAAAGACACTAATTTTCACCTTAAACTACGGAGTACGAAAGTAAAGTTATGCTTAAAATTGTACCAAAACTTTAAGATTGCTCGCTTCAAAATATACAGTTTGTTTGTCCGATTGCTTCCTACATATTGATGAAAAAAATCTATCTCGAAAAAACATGAGTAGTGAGTCAGTAAGATCCTTAATTGGACTAACAATGGGTTGACTGAATTCAGACACCGAATTCGGGTGCCGTACGGTCCGTTGATTTATCGCATGTTTGTAGGCTTCCTAAATATTGATGACAGGAATTTCATTTTAGGTAACGAGGATTTTAATTTAGTAAGGTCTGAATTGTACTAAGAATGAGTAGCTGTTTCTGATTTTGGACACCAAATTTGGGTAGTTGCAATACCGTCCGGTGCTGATTTGAAGGATTCTACATTTTTTGCGGAAGTCAATCATAGTACAACGTAAATTCATGAATTTGAATAAAAATTCCAGGTTTGACAGATGAACAATTCTACCTATGGATTCAAGACTGATTCAAGACACGAATTTTCACCTCAAAATAGGGAGAACGGAGGTTCAGTTATCCTTGAAATTGTACCAAAACCTTAAGATTGTACAAAAACATACGGTTTGTTTGTCTGTATGCTTCCAATATATTGATGACAAAAACTTCAACTTAGGAAACAAGGATTTTGGTTTTGTGTACACCAAACTTGCGTGACGTCCAGTCCGCTGATTTGTGGGATTCAAAATTCTTAGGGAAGGTCAACCATATTAAAACTTCATGAATTCGAATGAAAATTCGAGGTTTGACAGCTTGAAATTCCATTTATGGATGATCACTGATCCAAGACACGAATTTTCACCTTGAAGTAGGGAGTACGGAGGTACAGTTGTGACCAAAACCTTAAAACTGCTCGCTCCTAATCATGCAGTTTGTTTGTCTGATTGCTTCCTATAGATTGGTGACAAAAAGTTTAACTTTGGAAACACGGATTGTGATTTTGTCAGGTCTAAACTAGACTAAGAATGAGGAGCTGTTTCTGATTTTGGACACCGAATTTGGGTACTTCTAATTCCAATCAGTGCTGATTTGACGGATTCGAAATTCTTTGGGAAGGTCAATCTTAGCTAAAGGCAAATTGAACTGAAACCTTAAGATTGTTTGCTCCTAAACATCCAGTTTGTTTGTCTGATTGCTTCTTATAGATTGATAACAGATAGTATCACTTAGAAGACTCGGTTTGTGATTTCGTAAGGTCTAAATTGGACTAAGAATGGCGAATTTTTTACATCGGATTTTTGCTGTCCGATCTGCGGATTTGTGGGATTCAAACTGTACATAGCAAAAATTCATGAATTTGAATGAAGATTAAGATTTGACAGCTTCAAATTCCACCTATGGATGATCACTGATTCAAGACACGAATTTTCACTATGACATACGGAGTACGGAAGTACAGTTATGCTTGAAATTGTGCTAAAAACCTTGAGATTTACCACTTCAAAACGTACAGTTTGTTTGTCTGTGTGCTTCTTACATATTGATGACGGAAATTTCAACTTAAGGAGCAAGGATTTGATTTTATTAAGTTCTGAATTGGAATAAGCATGAGAAGCTGTTTTTTGATTTTGGACGCCGAATTTGGGTAGTTCTAATGCCAACCGGACCTGATTTGTCCCATTCAAAATTCTTATGGAAAATCAATCATTGGAAAAGTACAAGGTTGACAGCTGGTCAATTCCACCTACTGATGATCACTGATTCAAAACACGAATTCTCACTCAGAACTAAGGAATACGGAGGTACAGTTGTGATCAAAATCATACCATAACTTCAAGATTTCCCGCTCCAAAGCATGAAGTTTGTTTGTCATATTACGTCCTATAGGATGATGAGAAAAATTGCGTCAAAAAACACGGATTGTGATGTTGAAAGGTCTAAATTAGACTAAGAATGAGCAGCTGTTTTTGATTATGGACACCGATTTGGGTAGTTCTAATGCCGTTCGATGCTGATTTGACGGAATCCAAATTCTTTGGGAAGGTCACCTTAGCAAGAGGCAAATTCAAGAATTTTAATGCAAATGCAAGGTTTGACAGCTGGACAATTCCACCTACGGATGATCGCCCACTCAAGACACGGATTTTCCCAGTTCGGAGGTACAGTTGTGACCAAAACTGTACCAAAACTTCAATATTGCTCGCTCCAAAACATCCAGTTTGTTTGTCCGTATGCTTCCTATAGATTGATGACAAAAAGCTTAACTTTGGAAACACGGATTGTAATTTTCTAAGGTCTAAATTGGACTAAGAATGGGTAGTTCTGCCTGGTTTTTTACACCGGATTTTTGCCGTCCGATCTGCTGATTTGTTGGATTCAAACTATACGTAGTGAAAATTCATGTATTTTAATGAAGATTCAATGTTTGACAGCTCGACATTCCACCTATTGATGATCCCTGAATCAAGACACGAATTCTCACTCTGAACTAAGGAGAACGGAGTTACAGTTGTGATCAAAATTGTACCAAAACTTCAAGATTGACCGCTCAAAAACATCCAGTTTGTTTGTCTGATTACTTCCTATAGATTGATGACAACAATTGTGTCAAAAAACACGGAATTTGATTTTGTAAGGTCTAACTAAGAATGAGGAGCTGTTTTTGATTTTGGACACCGATTTGGGTAGTTCTAATGCCGACCGATGCTGATTTGACGGAATCCAAATTCTTTGGGAAGGTCACCTTAGCTGAAGGCAAATACAAGAATTTTAATGAAAATTCAAGGTTTGACAGCTGGACAATTCCACCTACGGATGATCACCCATTCAAGACACGGATTTTCCCAGTACGGAGGTACAGTTGTGACCAAAACTGTACCAAAACCTCAATATTGCTCGCTCCAAAACATCTAGTTTGTTTGTCTGATTGCTTCCTATAGATTGATGACAAAAAGGTTAACTTTGGAGACACGGATTGTAATTTTCTAAGGTCTAAATTGGACAAAGAATGGGTAGTTCTGCCTTGTTTTTTACACCGGATTTTTGCCGTCCGATCTGCTGATTTGTGGGACTCATCTATACGTAGCAAAAATTAATGAATTTGAATGAAGATTCAATGTTTGACAACTCGACATTCCACCTATTGATGATCCCTGAATCAAATTACGAATTTTCACTGTACGGAGTTACAGTTGTGATCAAAATTGTACCAAAACTTCAAGATTGATCGCTCCAAAACATCCAGTTTGTTTGTCTGATTACTTCCTACATATTGATGACAACAATTGTGTCAAAAAACACGGATTGTGATTTTGTGGACTAAGAATGAGGAGCTGTTTCTGATTTTGGACACCGATTTGGGTAGTTCTAATGCCGTCCGGTGCTGATTTGACGGAATCCAAATTCTTTGGGAAGGTCAATCTTAGCTGAAGTCAAATACAAGAATTTTAATGAAAATTTAAGGTTTGACAGCTGGACAATTCCACCTACGGATGATCACCAATTCGAGACCCGAATTTTCACAGTACGGAGGTACAGTTGTGACCAAAACTGTACCAAAACCTCAAGGTTGTTGTCTCCAAGTGTAGGAGGTACCGCCGTACCTTAGTGTGGGGCTGTACTTGTGGAGGTTTACAACAAATGTTCAAAAACAAAATTTTGTGCAAAAATATAAAAATGAAAAAGTGAACTTACTTAAAATTGTGGTAATTTCTCGAGTGGTTGAGATTTTTGAGGTAGTTACTAGACGGCGGTGCGAGGAGTCAAAACCAAATTCGGGCACATCACTTGACACGGTCGATTTTGACAACGCGAGTGAATTTTTGTTTGTTTTTTGACGACGATGAAAAAATCGAAAAATATTTCGAAAAGTACGAAAAAATGATGAAAATTTGCAGGGGTAGAAATGGGGGGGAGGAGAGGCAAAAAACAGTTCGTGTAAAGTAATGCGTGTGCAGCGAGGGGGCCAGGATGGATACTAACTGAGAGAGCGGTGCGCGCGGACCCCTTCTCTTGGAAACGCGATCGCCGGTGAGCGGGCAGGCGCGGGCCGCCTCCCCCCACCCACGCGCCGCCCCCACCAGGCGGCTTTTTTGTTCTCCCCTCCGTCATCTCAGGGTTCCCCTCCACCCGTCATCTCGTGGTTCCCCCCCATCGCGACGGGTCGTCCCCCCATCACACCCCCCCCTCCCACCCGGTATCTTTAATGAACGCGCTCATTAGAATCGAAGAGGAGAAAAAAATGACATCGCGGAGGGGGGTGGGAGGGGGCCGTGTGTGCCCCCCCTCGTCTTCCTCCGCCGCATCCCTTAATATTCGGCACCCCTCCTCCTCCCATATTCCTTAGACCAGATTCCTCCTTAGCATAATCGTAGGCTTTCGGATCAATAGCCCCCCCGAGATAGGTGGACCTGGCCGGTCTGAGATGCTCGCAGGCCACAAGTAACCCCCCTTCAACCCTTCAGCCCTCCCGAAATCTTACCCCCCTCCCCCCACCTGCCCACGAGTCATTTCCCAATTTCCATCCTCGGACGTTCACCCCCAATCCAATCTCGAATTCATCTCAAGTTACAGAAAACCATCTTCAGCAACATCAATTAGCGAGTCGCCCACGTGGACATCCGAGACTGCAACGTCTGAGCAAAACAGCAATAATATCCCGTTACATAGGAGATAGTAAATAGTCTGATAATTCAAGGAGATTCTGCTGATTCATGAGGAATGGAGGTCCAAAGGTTCAGAAATGGTCGAGAGTCGAAGGACAGCCTCAGGAGTACGACGGAGTAGGACTTACTGATGTTGCGATTATGCTAAGAAAGAACCTGACTGTAAGCTATAGAAGCAAGTATTGGTGGTGGGGAGGGGGCTCATTAGAGGGTCCATAAAAGAAGGTACTTATATAAATGAAGTGCCGGCGGTCTGCTAAGTTTAGCTCCGAATGTGACTTAAAGAGACTCCGATTAAGATGAGAAGCACCTAACTGTAAGCTATAGGAGCAATGCAGCTTAACTCCTCCTGACCTATCTATATGAAAGAAGGTATAGAAGCAAGTACTACTAGAGGAGCTCACTACAGGAGGGAGTAATGATACCAGCTCACCTCCTCCTAACTTAACTTAACTACTAATATGAATGAAGTGCCGGCGTTCGAGTAAGTTCAGCTCCGAATGTGACTTGAAGAGACTCCGACTAAGATAAGAAGGCACTTAACTGTAAGCTATAGAAGCAAGTGCAGCTTAACTTCTCCTTACCTGTATATAAGAAAGAAGGTATAGAAGCAAGTACTACTAGAGGAACTCACTACAGGAGGGGGTAATGAAACCAGCTCACCTCCTCCTAACTTAACTTAACTTAACTACTAATATGAATGAAGTGCCGGCGTTCGAGTAAGTTCAGCTCCGAATGTGACTTGAAGAGACTCCGACTAAGATAAGAAGGCACTTAGCTGTAAGCTATAGAAGCAAGTGCAGCTTAACTCCTCCTTACCTGTCTATAAGAAAGAAGGTATAGAAGCAAGTACTACTAGAGGAACTCACTACAGGAGGGGGTAATGAAACCAGCTCACCTCCTCCTAACTTAACTTAACTTAACTACTAATATGAATGAAGTGCCGGCGTTCGAGTAAGTTCAGCTCCGAATGTGACTTGAAGAGACTCCGACTAAGATAAGAAGGCACTTAACTGTAAGCTATAGAAGCAAGTGCAGCTTAACTCCTCCTTACCTGTCTATAAGAAAGAAGGTATAGAAGCAAGTACTACTAGAGGAACCCACTACAGGAGGGGGTAAAAATTTGTAATTTTTCAATTTTATTCTGCCTTATATATTCAATGGATTAATGAATGAATAATTAATGATTAACCTCGCTGCTTGAGTTCCAATAAAGTAGTACAGTATTGAGCAAAAATTCAGAGTATCCAAAAATCAACAAATTTTCATCAATAAATTGACAATTTTTGAATTTGATTCTGCCACTAGAAGACAGCGAGCTATCCAAGGCATCCATGCTCTATTGTTTACACACCACTCTTACTTCAACATGTTAAAATGTGATTCATCCCAAAATTGTCTGAATTTTAGATCAAATTTGACAATTTTTCAATTCAATTCTGCCAGGACTTTTACAGCTGCATAGGATTGGCAGACAAGTCTTAAACCCGTAAGAAGACTTTTAAAATCCAGCTTTAAAAATTTAGGACGTCCCAAACGTTGTGGATTTTAGCACAAAAAGTGTACAATTTTCAAAATTGTGTCTGCCGAGGGTCAACAGCCGTTGAAAAGTGGTAGACTGATAAAAATATACATGATTGGACCTAATCTCTCATTCACGGAGTTTCCATCCATCCCGGAGGAATGATGATTTTTCGCGATTGAATTTTCTCTCTCAGAATGGACAAGATTTTCATAAATAATAAATAAAGAGCTGAATTTTCATAAATTTCCCTAAATGAAGTGCGATTTTCGGCCTCGGCTCCAGGACTAATAGGAGCAAGTGCAGCTTAACTCCTCCTTACCTATCTATATGAAAGGAGGTATAGAAGCAAGTACTAGAGGAGCTCACTACAGGAGGGGGTAATGAAAGCAGCTCACCTCCTCCTTAACTACTAATATGAATGAAGTGCCGGCGGTCTACTAAGTTTAGCACCGAATGTGTCTTAGTAAGGCCTACTAAGCGAAGAAAGCACCTTACAGAAAGCTACAGAAGCAATATTACTAGGGGAATTCACCATGGGAGGTGGTTTTGAAAGCAGCTTACCTCCTTCTTACCTACTTATACGAAAGAAGTCGAGTGGTTCAAGAAGATTTAGTTCTGAATGTAACTTACTAAGGCTCCTACTGGGCGAAGAAAGCAAGTACTGGGGGAACTAACTTCCTACTTATAGGAAGGGAATTGTCTCCCTAAAGGACTTACTGAGGCTCCGACTATGCTAAGAAAGAAGCGGACTATAAACTACTAGCTGAAAAGCCTACTAAAAGTAGGCAAAAACGATTCCTCCGACTCATACCGCCGCCGACTCCTCCACCCCCAAATCCTCCGAATCCTTCCACCCCCAAATCCTCCAACTCCTCCCGCCTCCAACCACTCCGACTCCTCCCACCCCCAAATCCTCCAACTCCTCCCGCCTACAACCACTCCGACTCCTCCCACCCCCAAATCCTCCAACTCCTCCCACCTCCAACCACTCCGACTCCTCCCACCCCCAAATCCTCCAACTCCTCCCACCTCCAACCACTCCGACTCCTCCCACCCCCAAATCCTCCAACTCCTCCCTCCTCCAACCACTCCACTCCTCCAACCACTCCACTCCTCCCACCCCCAAATCCTCCGACTCCTCCCGCCTCCAACTACTCCGACTCCTCCCGGCCCAACTCCTCCAACTCCTCCCACCTCCAACCACTACGATTCCTCCCACCCCCAAATCCTCCAACTCCTCCCACCTCCAACCACTCCGACTCCTCCAACCCCCAAATCCTCCAACTCCTCCCTCCTCCAACCACTCCACTCCTCCAACCACTCCACTCCTCCCACCCCCAAATCCTCTGACTCCTCCCGCCTCCAACTACTCCGACTCCTCCCAACCCAAAATCCTCCAACTCCTCCCGCCTCCAACCACTACGACTCCTCCCACCCCCAAATCCTCCGACTCCTCCCGCCTCCAACTACTCCGACTCCTCCCGCCCCCAACTCCTCCCGTCTCCGATTCCGCCGACTCTCCCCACTCCCACGACCCCTCCAACCCCTCATGCATACGTACGTATGGTTGGCGTTTTATGTATATAGAAGATGAGCAAGTTGGTACTAAGGAGACTCCAAGCCAAAGTGATGCAAAAAAGTAGTTTTCGTACTGCTTAAGTACCTTCTTCCAGCTAGGGAATGTGGCGCCTCCTGGAGGGGCTCCCTGTAGGTCCAACCGTGCTAAGGAAGCTCCAGACTATTAACCATAAGAGCAAGTTCTAAGGTACTCCACGCCACAAAGATCCATCAAAGCAGCTCCCCTACTTCTAGGGAAGAAGTGTTCAATATGGTTTAGCTACCGAAGGGACTTCTTAAGGGTCAGAAGGAAGCTCCAGCCTGTTAAGTATAGAAGCAAGTACTAAGGCACTCCACGCCACAAAGATCCATCAAAGCAGCTCCCCTACTTCTAGGGAAGAAGTGTTCAATATGGTTTAGCTACCGAAGGGACTTCTTAAGGGTCAGAAGGAAGCTCCAGCCTGTTAAGTATAGAAGCAAGTACTAAGGTACTCCACGCCACAAAGATCCATCAAAGCAGCTCCCCTACTTCTAGGGAAGAAGTGTTCAATATGGTTTAGCTACCGAAGGGACTTCTTAAGGGTCAGAAGGAAGCTCCAGCCTGTTAAGTATAGAAGCAAGTACTAAGGCACTCCACGCCACAAAGATCCATCAAAGCAGCTCCCCTACTTCTAGGGAAGAAGTGTTCAATATGGTTTAGCTACCGAAGGGACTTCTTAAGGGTCAGAAGGAAGCTCCAGCCTGTTAAGTATAGAAGCAAGTACTAAGGCACTCCACGCCACAAAGATCCATCAAAGCAGCTCCCCTACTTCTAGGGAAGAAGTGTTCAATATGGTTTAGCTACCGAAGGGACTTCTTAAGGGTCAGAAGGAAGCTCCAGCCTGTCAAGTATAGAAGCAAGTACTAAGGAACTCCACGCCACAAAGATCCATCAAAGCAGCTCCCCTACTTCTAGGGAAGAAGTGTTCAATATGGTTTAGCTACCGAAGGGACTTCTTAAGGGTCAGAAGGAAGCTCCAGCCTGTCAAGTATAGAAGCAAGTACTAAGGAACTCCACGCCACAAAGATCCATCAAAGCAGCTCCCCTACTTCTAGGGAAGAAGTGTTCAATATGGTTTAGCTACCGAAGGGACTTCTTAAGGGTCAGAAGGAAGCTCCAGCCTGTCAAGTATAGAAGCAAGTACTAAGGCACTCCACGCCACAAAGATCCATCAAAGCAGCTCCCCTACTTCTAGGGAAGAAGTGTTCAATATGGTTTAGCTACCGAAGGGACTTCTTAAGGGTCAGAAGGAAGCTCCTGCCTGTTAAGTATAGAAGCAAGTACTAAGGCACTCCACGCCACAAAGATCCATCAAAGCAGCTCCCCTACTTCTAGGGAAGAAGTGTTCAATATGGTTTAGCTACCGAAGGGACTTCTTAAGGGTCAGAAGGAAGCTCCAGCCTGTCAAGTATAGAAGCAAGTACTAAGGAACTCCACGCCACAAAGATCCATCAAAGCAGCTCCCCTACTTCTAGGGAAGAAGTGTTCAATATGGTTTAGCTACCGAAGGGACTTCTTAAGGGTCAGAAGGAAGCTCCAGCCTGTCAAGTATAGAAGCAAGTACTAAGGCACTCCACGCCACAAAGATCCATCAAAGCAGCTCCCCTACTTCTAGGGAAGAAGTGTTCAATATGGTTTAGCTACCGAAGGGACTTCTTAAGGGTCAGAAGGAAGCTCCAGCCTGTTAAGTATAGAAGCAAGTACTAAGGAACTCCCCGCTACAAAGATCCATCAAAGCAGCTCCCCTACTTCTAGGGAAGTTGGGGTCTGCGATTAACGGGGTTCCCAACATAAAGGCCTTAGCGCTCCTAATTAGGTAAGTAGTCACCCCATTCAGCTCACCCAAAATCCTAAAAAAATCATTTCAAAATTTTCATGCTTAAAATTCCAAGTCTGAAAATAAGTCTTCAAAAATCTCCTTCTTATCTTCGAAAATGCGTTTAAACTAAAGTTATAAAATTATACATTTCTGAGCTCCGACGTGTACAAGGAGGACCAACGGGACAGGTGAAACTAAATAAAAGCTTGCAATGAAAAGATCATTATGTATTCTATGAATCTGCAAAACTAGTGTTCTTACTAACATTATACCTTAGACATAAAACAGATCAGGTACCACTTCCACACTCATACAGAAGCTTCAATAGTCTGTGCTTCAACCAAAAAAGAATTGCTTAGAGACATTATTTGTTGGAAATTAGTTGTAGAATTTGACTCCCGAAGTTGTGCGGTCCTAAACACGAAACACACCGTATTATTACAGGAACTTGGTGAACAATGAGTTCGCAAAGCCGAAACATCGGTATGAGAAAGTTTCCCTGGGTTTTACATGCAGAAGACGATCTCCTCATGCTCATCACAGGGGAAAAACTTCAGTGGAGCAGAGCTGATTGGGTAGCAGCCGACATTCCGCCCCCAAAGAATATTAAATATCCCAGGAGGTCCCGCCAGACCCCAATACTTCCCTTACCCCGCCTTCTTGCCCGTACATCTGAGAAAAGCGTCGTTCCTCAACATCTCCTAGTTCAATAATTAAATAAGAGAAAAGGAGGGATGTTTTTTAAACTCGAGCGGGTAAGTTATTTCGACGAGGGTTTAGCGGCATAAAGTTTCAGCTCAAACCGGAAAACGTATCAACCACATGAAAAATTACGTTACGGGTGGAGGCTCCAAGGTGATTACTCAGCGTAACTGCTGTTACTTTTCGAGCCGTTTATCAAGAATAATTTTTATTTACGTTTCGGAAACCTTCGTAGGGTCGGTATTGACACTAAACGCGAGGAACGGATGAATATTTATAGCCAAATAACTGCCCGAATTACGTCAACATGGTTCAGCTCGAACCACATTAATTTTTATTTCTGTCGGATTACGTTTGGCACATTCGTATATTTGGCGAGGGGATTACTTCCTGAAGTTCAAGATTGGTTTGGTGTGGCTTTAGGTTTGTTTTCAACAGTTCACCTTTGGAGTCGAACCAAACCACAAAACTGATTAATCCTTACTAGGAGAATGACGGATTACGTAGACTCCCACGAACAATAACTTTTCATTGCTCGCTGAAGATTTTTGTTGCCGAAATTTCTCCAATTTTGGTTTATCATTTTCAATTATGTACCTTTGGAGTCGACCAAGAAGGAAAAGTGTTTGACACCCCCTCACAATTTGTTGGTTTATGTTTCAAGGTACGTAGAATCCAAAAATCGAATAAAACGCTGCAAATTATTACACAATGGTTTATTATTTTTCTATAAACGTAGGTACCCCCCTAGGTTCTCCCAAATAACACAGCTGATAAGCGAACTCAAATCACATTAATGGAAATGAATACATTAAAATCAACGTAGAATTAGAATAATAATTCCCTGACAGGTTGTTTATTTATTTAATCAAGTACGGACAAGCCCAATTCAATACAATAGTATACAAAATGTTGAACTATCTGCAGATAGTTAATTATAGGAAATAAGACATGAGATGTGACATGATAGGTGACTTTACTGCGAGGGACTTAATACTGACTTAATACTAGTGACTTTAATACTGCGATTTAGGAGTTAAAAAAGTCAAAATTTGGGTGAAGGGACAACAAAAGATTAGCACTGCGTGGTAGACGGTAGAGAGGGCGATTTCGCTGGTAATTGTAGGGAGAAAAGAGTGAGTGAGTGGGTGAGTGGTGGTTGTGAGTTGTCTATTCATATTTCTGAAAAAACCCAGTTTAGGTAAGTGAGGTTGTTGCGACTTTGCCAGGCAAGATAAGACAACTGATAAAAGGAGTTCAATCGTTTTCCCGCAAGAGAATCCTCCACTCGTTGGCTTAGACGGAACTTCCATGAATGTTTCATCAAATCATTCATCCATTGACTTGAATCAATACTTGTCTTGAAAACGCTGAGAATTATTACACAATGGTTTATTATTTTTCTATATAGGGTGTAAGCCTAACTGGTCTGCCATACGGTACCAGTCGATTCTATAACTAATTTGCAACAAAAAAATGCCTCATAGCAATTATTTTTAAACCCTTCGTTTTTGAGTTATTTTAACTTTAAACTTTTTTTTCGTGATTTTGACCTTTTATCATTAAATTGGTCATGACTCCATGAATCAGCAGTATAAATTACAATTTGAGGATACCGTTGGAAAGAGCAATTAATTTCCTATCGGATAGATGCCTTAACTCTTTTTGAGTCAGGGTTTAGACATGAAAAAGTCTCTTAGAAAGAGAATGTTACGTAATTTAGGAAACCTCGCATTTTTTCAATCGCAAATTGAACTACGAGAACCCGTATTTTTCAAGATGCAAGAACAGTAAAAACTGCGCTAGAATCTCAGCTTTTCAATGAGATGGTTAAAAAATATTTTACAAGGAAATTTAGGGGAGAAATTTGTGTTTGAACGCGGAAAAACGTGCATTTTTTCAACGAAATCAGCGCTCTGGCCTCCTGTTTCCGGAGGCCTCGCGGTCTACTGCGGCGCCCACCCACCCACTTCTTTCGTCCGACGCCTCTGACCTTCGAGGCGGAGCGCTGATTTCGTTGAAAAAATGCACGTTTTTCCGCGTTCAAACATAAATTTCTCCCCTAAAACTGGTTTTATAATATTTTTTAATTATACCATTTGAAAGCTGAGATTCTAGCACAGTTTTTACTCTACTTGCATCTTGAAAAAATATGGGTACTGGTAGTTCAATTTGCGATTGAAAAAATGCGAGGTTTCCAAAATTACGTAAAATTCTCTATTTAGAGGACGTTTTCATGCCTCAAACCTTGACTCAAAAAAAGTTAAGGCATCTATCCGATACGAAATTTAATGCTCTTTCCAACAGTATCCTCAAATTGTAACTTACACAGCTAATTAACGGGATTATGACCAATTTAATGACAAAAGGTCAAAATCACGAAAAGAATGTTTAAAGTTAAAATAAATCGAAAACGAAGAGTTTAAAAAAATTGCTACGAGACATTTTTTGTTGCAAATTAGTTATAGAATTGGTTGGTACCGTATGGCAGACCAGTTAGGCACACACCCTGTATAGCCAGCCTTTTGCGATTCACACTCGTGTTTTTGATTTATTGTACGTCCAACCCTTAAATTCTCGTAATGAGCGAACGGATTGAACTACAGGGCTCCGCGTGGTCTCAGGAAATTCTAAAATTCTATACTATCATGAATTGATGAAAAAACAATACCTTTATTCCAACATTTTTTGAGTTAGGGCGTTTTCAAAATTTCAAAATTCATTTTTCAACACTTAGAAGTGATCTACATCAACCAAAATCTTCGAGGCACAACTAGACCCCAAATGGAGCTTACGTAACAAATTTCATCAAAATCGGTCAATGCTAAGTGCGGAAACCGACGCGTACGGCGGACGGGCGGCCAAATTTTTATTCGATTTTTGGATTCTACGTACCTTGAATCGTAAACCATCAAATTTTGAGAGGGTGTTAAAAAAAATTTTCTTGGTCGATTCCAAAGGTTCATTATTGAACATAATAAACCAAAAATGAAGCAATTGCGATGGCCTCAAAATTTCTAGAATGGACTTTTTCGAGAAATTGCTTTACTGAAATCCGTTTTGGAACATTCTTAAACGATCCCTTTAGAGTGTAAAAAGAGAGATTTTTTTGCAAATTCGCTCATTAGTTCATGCTGCATGTTTCTCAATATTTTCCTGTAATCCGGCAGTGATCTGTCGTGGTATCTGCTGGAAGTGCTGTAGTTACGTTTCGCGTTCATCTTCTTTCTGATTTGGTTGCGATGCAATATTTTCGAACTATCAAAATCAAACCTGTTATTGAAACCTATTTCCGTAGTGGATACCAGTAATTTCTATTCATCCACACATCATCTGTTGCCGTAAACCTCGGACAGCCTACCAACATCCTTTCAAAGCAACCTAATAACAGGCTGTAAACTCCATCTTATCCTTGGGCATTCGCAACGTTCTCTACCTTGCATCCTTGATGCACTATGAAAAATCTCCCACCCATTTTCCACGAGCGAAAAGCAACTCCGTGGAAAAACGTGTCCGAACGCCATAAACACTCGGTTCTCAAATTTGCATAAATATAGTGGGTAAAGGCAGTAAGGAACTGCGTCTTATGGTACTCAGGCTGGTATTGAGTTTTTTCCATTAACGTCGGATCAAATTACCGACAGTTAATCCTCGGTTAACTTCGACTTGCGCAACACGGGGAACAAAAAAGGGTAATTACTCATCGGAGGTTAGTTGGAGTTGGTATGGGTCAAGCAAACTATGGACTTTGAAATCCTAGTACCTGAAGATCGTGTTAAGATCGATACTAAATTTATCCCATGAATATTATAAAGGGGTTGAGGATGACTGTGGGGATTGCAAACTAAAATTTGAACGTGTGGGAAAATGCGGCGTGAACACCTCTCAGGTGCCCAACATTCAAGAGTTCGATCTTACGACTGATTTCAACAAAAAAGTCTCATAAATAGCAATTTTTTAACTCTTTTCCAATATTTTTTCTTTTCGAATTTTGGGCAAAAGTTTGTGTTTGGTGTAATATAAATAAATTTGTGCTATGATTTTCGTAAGAGACCATCTACACCCAAATCCGTATAATCCCTAGAAATTTCATCTATAGTTTTGCCCGTTACCTACAAGAATTTCATGACAGACAGTTAGTAAAGTAAACACAGAGAGTAAGTTAAGTGGACAACAGTTGTGTCAGAAATCGCCAGAAAACTTAAAAAATATTTACTGTTTTTTAAGTTTTCTGGCGATTTCTGGTGTCACGGATATCATCAGCTGTCTTCCAAAGGGAAGATCAGAAATTGTTCTGATGATTTCGCTCATGGCTTCTCATTGCCTTACCACCCTGGGTTGGGATGAGGGGGCCGATGAGCACAAACGCGGCGGCGAGACTCGAACCCACGACCCCCAGAGAAGTCGGTCCGAACCCCACCACCAAAGAACGCGTGCCCACGTCTACACCGGACCCTCACACGACAGACAGACAGACAGATAAGACACGGAACCAAAATTATTCAAGAAGACCTAAAACGTGAGTAAAAATTTTGATTTTGGGCCTTTTTTTCCAACCGTGAAAAATGAAAACAATCATGGGCGACCTCCGAAGGTGGAGGTAGGTGGGTCCTTAACCATAGGATCACACATACCTACTTTTACGTCAAACACAGGACCCAGTGGGGAATAATCACACCTCCACTTCATTCCAGTAGATAAAATAATCGAGGATCAATTTCATCCGAAAATTTAAATGAAGATATTCGCTAAAAACGAGTCGTGGGGTTGATTTTCACCTCAGTGACTTCCTACGGCGTTATCAACGACTTTTTCATAGAAAAAGAAGTCCTCTGGTAAGAAATTGGTGGATTTTATTCTTTCTCAGCTCTTAGCAAGTCATAATGTACGGTGGTCGCAAGACCTACATCATGAGAAGGTATAAGATAGGTATAAGTTGATTTATCCGTTTGAAGTGTCATTTTAAATCTAATATGATCTGTGGAAACGTAGATGGTTTTTCCATAGTGCACTATTACACAGCTAATATAGATCACGATGCGAACTCACATCACGTAAAAGGAAATGAATACATTAGAACCAATGTGGAATAATAATTCCCAGGCAGGTTTTACATTATATTCGTGAAAAATCCCAGTTTAAGGAGGTACTTAACATATTTTTCTGTTTTTATTGCAGAAAAATACAGCCTCAAAGCAAGATAAGATAACATCCGATAATTGATGAAAGCATCCATTGAGTTGAATCGAAACTTGTCATGATCAGAAAGAATAAAATCAATGAGCAATTTCACAATGTCGGAATTTCCTGTTTTTGACCCCAAAATCGGATTCAGCACCTCGAAAAACACCCTACGCCAAACTTTCAGCCCGTACTTCCTAATTTACGAATAAACAAAACAGTGTAGAAAATATGAACGTTTAGAAAAACCTGGAGGATGACGTCAACCGGAAATAGATCATGTACGGCCACTTGAAGCGCTGAGATCGTGAAATCTCATTTTGTATAGTCCTCAGAGGCAACATTTCACAAAACCAGTAGAGATCAAAATCGAAGAACTGAAGAGAAAAAATATAAAAAACAAGATGGACAAATACAGGTTTTCCCTGTTTTTGTTTGACAACTTTCCTCTTAGATAACACAATTTCGTTGTTCTGTCAGGCAACAGTGGGAGGAGAAGGCGATCCAAACAGCGATCCAAATCATCGAGCGTTCCCGCTTCATGTTGAAAAGTTCCGTTTTCCCGGTTATTTTTTGAAATCATAAATTTTGATTGTCTCCAAAAAATAACAGGAGACTTATTTTCCAAAATCAACCCGATTTTCATCTATCCCAAACCATTTACTATTCAGGAAAAATGCAAACAGAATTCGGTGAAATTCCTCATTGTGTCTTCCCTGGCAGGGGCTGAGAAAGGAAGAGAGGATACGGACGAGACCTGCATTGTTTACACTACTGGGCATGCGCAGACAGGGCATAATCCATTTTTTCAAACCATGTTACCATGGTAACTCCAGGGTCCGAACTATCTGTGTCCCAGTGTTTCCTTGACAACGTGTTTTTCCCAAAACATTGGAAGTTCGAGAGTTTTAGACAATCGATTGTTGGATACCTATCGATTCCCTCCTACTTCTTTAACTTCTTCATCTCTCTAGGTCCATGGTGCTGGTCGTGGGGAGAGCCCCTGGTGACCAACTTACACTTTCTATTTTCACCATGGAAAACTTGGAATATCTAGTTGGTTCCATGGAAAAACACTTTCAACTAGGTATTTTTTCCTGCTTTGAGGAGAAGACTTTTTGAAGCGAGTTTTTTCAACTTTGAGGTAAAAATCTAACTCTTTACGGAAAATTTGCCGGGGCTAGACCCTGAGTGGCCTTATGGACAGCAATGCTTGTGCTTCCCTGGTAGGATTGGAAAATTAGGAAAATTCTGATAACCCTCCCTGCCTGGCTACTGGTTTCCCTACCCTACAGCAGATTTATTGATGTCCCATATGAAGAATTATTCTCAAACTGAATTACTTTTTATCTTTATTCATTTTCCTCCACTGTATACAGAGACTCCACGTCGGTTCCAGCTCTAATGATGCCACCCAACGACAAAAGTTGTCAGTAAACAAGTAAAGCTAGCCGTAAGGAAGGTAATAATGACATAAGCTCCGAGGCGTAAAGACTGCGACGATGTCGGAGGTGGATATCCCACGGGCTTTCCCGAAAAGACACAAAGAAGTCATCTGATGTTCCCATGATGTCAGGCCACCGCCAGCGACGGCCCTGATTTATGGAAATGCGCCCAACGGTTGGGACAAAAGACCCGAGCGAGGACGGAAGCTCGTGTGATATATGCCGGTTTTTTAATCACGACGACGACGCTTTTACCCGCCTTTTACAAAAAACGCCGCACCTGAACGCTCATCAGCTTAAGTAAGCAAAACATTAGGAGTGGGCTCCTACATACGCCTTTACATTAGGGAACGGAAGGTAATGCGCTCTGCGACAAAATGACACATCCGTGTGCCTTCACGACATTTGCGGGTTCTTTTGACAGCAAATGGCGAGAAAAAATTGTCATTCTCTTTAGGAAATGAAAATAATATAGCCGCATACTCGAGGTACATACTCCCAGAGATACTTACACACGAAGCTGAGTGATGCGTGTTTCATACAGAGCCATGGCCTCACACTTGTACCACCTGCAGAAAAATTTAATTGTGAAAAACAAAAAAAAAATTGAAAAATTCAATCTACACAGGTACAGCATCTTGTACCTGAGCCAAGCCATCGAAAAAGGGTAAGCTACATACAATCTCACAACGGCCTATAATCACTATTCGAGTGTCACGACTGGCTAACATCCTCCACGCCATAAAAATTTTTGAATTGAAATTTTAATCACATAATTCGTCATTTATGGTAGAGTGTCTTCTTCTTCTTGAGATCCTGAAACATGTTTAATGGGCATAACTTGGTGACAGGTCTTCGGAATGTTCCGCTTGACGTCGACTACCCGAGTAAGTCCATCTGTACCAGGATAGCAGCAGGTGATAACTCCTTTATGCCAAAATGCTCTAGAAATAGTTGAATCCACTAGGTACCAAAACAACATCACTTTCTTTCAGTTCTTTCTTTGACGTTCTCCATTTGTTTCTCGGCAATAGAGCGGGGAGGTACTCGCACGTCCATCGACACCAAAAGCTATCTGTTAACTGTTGAGCTGTCCGCCAAGCCCTGTCCTCGAAGGACCAATGAAAAGCTGAGAAGCTTTGCATTAAATAATAACATAAAATAAGTAATAATCGGAAACGAACACCTCGTTGACAATCAAACCAAGAATGAATCTTTATTCCGAAAACAAAATCACATCAGTTCTCCAATCAAACCACGTCATACAATCTCACACCGGCCTACAATCACTATTCGAGCGTCACGACTGGCTAACAGATGGAATGTCATCCACGGACTCTTCATTAGGTATGTACCAAGACAAACACAACCCAGAAAACCGAACTAAATTTTGGCAGACCCACCAAGTTTCCAATTAACTGCGGATAAGTATTTCTAGACAGCGTCGTTGAGTTTGGAGGAATAACGAAAAAACGCAATGACTTCCGGTTAAAATGGCAATGCGTTTAGGTTTAACCTAATCTTCGCAATTTTTTCCTATTAGGGTTCAAATCTAGAATAAATGAGATTTTTTAGTATGCCTATATTTTATGTAATGAGCGAGGTAATTTTAGCCTCAATTCCACCATCATTTAGAAATAACAGTTATTACTTATAGTATACTAGTATAGTAGTAGTAACTACTACTCCTTTCATAACGTAACATCAGTTACGATCAGAGAGGTTTTCTCAAGTACAAAAATGATGAGTTTTAAAATTCACTTTACTTTTGACCATGGTCATCGTTACTTTATGTTAGGGACAAATCCGCACAATATAATTATGTATTATTTATTTGAATTTTACAGCTTTGTGACATATATTATATCATTCAGGCAAGCCCTGGGCTCGGTAGGCGGGTTTAAGTCACTTTGTAGGGTGAGCTGTGGCCGCACTCGTTACGGCCTGCGTCTTTTAGCGACGAGTCTCGGACCGGCTACCGCGAGGGAAGCCGTGAGTTCGAGTCTTGCCGCGGCGGCGTATTTTCCTGGTTTCCGAGCTCAGCCCTCTCTCGTCACAACCAACGGTGGTGATGTAATGGGAAGCCATGAGCGAAATCATCAGAACAAATTCTAATCTTCCCATTGGAAGACATCTGATGACGTTCGTGACGCCAGGAACGGGAGTCGGACGAAAATCCAACCTGAAATGGTTGTTTATTTCACTTTTACTTACTCATACTTGCCTTAAGTGAGGTAAGTTAGGAAACAACCTGAAATGGTTGCTAAGGAAGCAAAACCGAATACAACTAGAAGAAACGAACAGCGTTCGCGTTTTCGTTAGATAAAATTTGAACGGAGATTAGACCTCTTTGGTGGTTCACACTCGTGATTATTTTTTTTCGAAGGAAAATCCATAAGTTCTCGTAATGAGCGAACGGATTGTCCTACAGAGCTCCGCGTGGTCTCTAAAAATTCTAAAAATTCAATACTATCTTAAATTGGTGGGAAAACAATAATTTTATTTTGAGAGTTTTCGAGCTAGGGCACTTTTGAAAATTTCAACCCCTAATTTTCACCCCTTAGAAGTGACTGGCTTCAACCAAAAGCTTCGCGGTACAATTAGACCCCGAATGGAGCCCATGAATACCTATACCAAATTATAACCCAATTGGTCCATGGTTGCTAAGAAAAGTGCCGCGTACGTATTTGACATTGTCCATACCTTGCATTCGAATGTAATTATGATCTATTTGATTGTTCTTAAATTGGTTTAACAGATCAGAAAGCCGTGGATCACTTCAATCATTCACACATCACAGCGATTTACTCTTGATCTTGACCACCATTAGTCCCATAACCGTCATTTTTCTTCAACACTTCCCTTCACTTTGGGGGAAGAAAAACGGGCAGCGAGGGTAATAAAACGCTGGCACCTCCGTATTAAGTGATTACCGCCACTCAGGAAGCTCCTACGTGCAAACGAGAGGCAACTTTTATTTTTTCGTGTTTTTGTCCGTTGTTTCCACCCTACTCGACTTGAAGAGGAATATGAAGCTGGGGAAAAAAGACGCTGTCAGCTCATACAGTAATGGGAAGTTACATATCGCGGTTGCCGTCATCTCCTGGTGATTATCTCGCGTCTTTTTCTCTCGTCTTCCGCGTGTTTTTGCTTCTCCCTCCCGTCGACACGGAATTTTTCGAGGGACATCGGTGCTGGGTAGTTAGGGAGATGAGAGTAGGCGCAGTTTGATGATGACTCGTGTTACTGGTAAGAGTAGAGCCTGGAGTAGGTCAGCAGATTAGGGTCGTTTTAACCTAGCACGCTCATATCTTGTGGTCTCAGTATCGCCCTTGCACATAGGGGCAAATGGAATGTGAATATCGTGGTAATAACTTTAGCAATGTTCGTTAATAAATACTTGAAAAATGAGCTAAATCAGTATTTTTTTTATAAATATATAACACCTAATAAATTACATAGACTAATTTTCATGTGGACAATACCAGAAGAAAATACTTCGAAATGCCCTCACAGGAACTGAGAAATAAGAGAGAGTAAAGAGTCTACCCAGAGAGAGTTCTACTCGGAGTACCCACTCGGCTATTGCATTTTTGGAAACCAAACTTATTGTTCAGGTATGTCTAAAATATGAAAACTTTCGATATAAAAGTATTGTTTTTCAATTAAATGAAAATAACGACGATTTTCAAGAATTTTTTCATACCACAGCGAGCTCTGTGGGACCAAGCGTTCGCTTAATGAGGATAATTAACTACCTAATTACTGAATATTCACGATTTTTCCGTCAATTTAACACGGTGTTCAATTGTTAGGAATGAATTAAACTATCCTGACGAACATCTAACGTAAAAGGAGAAATTTGGGTGAAATTTATCAGAATACCTACCAACACCAACTTGTATTCCCTGTGAGCTAGACACATCGACACTGAGGGTGGCAAACCAAGGACCCGTGTTCTTCGCAGACCAGTGATCCTTAAAAATAAATTATATACCGATATGTAATAATTTGCTGCGTTCTTTCTACATCCTCAAATAGTGAAAACAATGCTTCAACAACTTGAGTATATTCGAAAGCGAAATGTTCCATACTCTTATCTCCTCCTCTCTAAAAAAACCATTTAACTGCCAAGCCGTTTCAGGCATGACATTCTCAGGTGCCAAATGGAAATATCAAGTGTAGGCTTTCCTTATGAGACAAATTGGATTCTTTATAAAGACTCCAATAAATGACATTATGTACAGAGATCGCCGGCGACCATCAAGGCACTTGGAGGCAAGAGAGTACTCTGTGTGCCATGAGGACGCCGGTAGTCTCACGTTTTTGTAAGGGAGATAATACAATAGGTTTTCAAAGCCTGCTTTGAAATATTAATACCAATAAAATGTGAATTCAATATAAAAAGTGTTTCCTTATACCTACATAAATATTCTAATATGAAAGAGTCGATCCTGTAAATACATATGTACTCCAAATTATCAAAACTGATTGTTGATTGTTACTAGAACATAAATATTTTCGAAAAAATTTAATGAGAAATAGGTATATGGAAGAAATCGCGCATCATAAAAAAGGGTACCTATTCAAAAAACAACTGCCAAGTGTAATCTCAAAACATTAATCTCTAAGTACCTTCCACAACCCTCATAGGGGACCATAGGCGAAAGAAACCCTGTAAGTAACTCTCCAGAGCTCACCGAAGGTAGTAAAAACATCGGTTCTCACATCTCGAAGAAAATTCATAAATTATGTACTTAAACATTGTAAATTTTTTTTGTGAAATTTACCTGAACACGTGGTTTTTTTCTATCCAAAACCTCACTCATAACTGAACTGAGCAGAAAAAAAGTCACCCAAGTGGGTTTGGCACAGAGCTTCCTCGTATCCATAACCCGATTGTATAGATGATCCGATGTAAAGTAGTATGACAGACAGACAGACACGGAACCAAAATTGTTCAGAAAGGTCTGAAACGTAAGTGCACGTGTGGAAGTGAGTGGAAATTACAGATTATGAAAAACTTTTCTTCTTCAACCTTGAAAAGTGAAAACAAAGCTTCCTATACCTTGGTAAACTCGGAAGCAGTATGACACACAAACTGATTAAGTCGAATTAGAAAAATTGAATTTACGTTAGTAATCTTCTGCTGGTTTTGCGGAGTACCACTGAGAAGCATGTATAACATGTTTATATTATATATTTATTACATAATTATGTCGCAGTAAATGACAATTTTCCTAGTCTGCTTTTGTGCTGCTGCCCTCCAACTTTAGCGATCTCTTCGATTTCTTCGGTTTTTCGGTGCGATTTGTTGATTTATAAATAAATAAATTTTCAATTTGTAGCAGCGACATGGCAATACATGTGTCAGCAACATTACAAGATAAAAAAAGAGATGTAACAAATACAAATAGAGAGTCTATCGCAGTGATACAAGAAATTTCAAAAGAGATCTAACTGGGAAATATCTTTCACGACATGAAGCTCAGCTGGTATGAGGGTTCTGCTATCATGTGCAGTAGTTTCGACCAGGTTTAAAGGAATTGTCTTCAAACACCAATGGTATCACCAAATTACTGTTGAAATCTACCCCAAACTGAGGAACTGGACAGCTCAGCTCATATCATAGCATTCACTCTGTACATTATTATGGATAGGTAAATTCAATTTAATTTGATAGACTGAAATTATTTAATCACCTTCCCATCTACCTACTTGAGTATTATGTACTGATTTTGAATGCTTCGCCGTTTGGCGTGTTTAGAAAGTTGGTGTACCGACTGCTCAGGCGTCGATCATTGAATGTCGAATTTCCAATTGTTACTCGTGCATTTTGCGGCGGTACTGGATTATCAATAATGTCGGGAGGAAGGAAGTCCTTTGCTCCGTGAAACTGTAAAGGTAACCGAAGTTGCTGCATTGTTCCCAGTTAAGGGAAACAGTGCGGTCATTTCATATGCAGTCCTCCTATTTCCCGGGCCTTTGCTTCTAGTCCTCCCTTCCCATTCGCCGACCGCTTCCCTTCCATTCTGTACGAGCTAAAGGAGGAATATTGTGTTTCCTTAGGCCAAACCATTGTTAGACTCCTCTAAGACGATTGTCCCACTCCTTCCCGTCGGCCCTCAACTTTGAACTCCTATTGGCTTTGTACTTTGGCTCAATTAAACGTTAGCCCCTACTCTGCGTCTCCAGCTCTCCCTTCGGTTCCTCTCGTCCTACGGTAATTCTAATCATTTCAGGGCATTTGATTGCCTTGGAGTTACCCTCCCACGTCGTGTCTGCTCTACCCCTGGCTTCCTAGGATGGGAAGGGTGGCAGGGCTTTAACGGTGAATTTCTATTAGCCTAAATCCATAGCACACGATAGACGGAATTGGTCTTAGGGGTTTGCGAACACATTCTACTCCTGGGGGAACTCGACGAGAGGTTTTGATTGTCACTGGTCTGTCAATAATTCGAACGACATTCCGAGTGACGACTCAAGCTTAGTCGGATAGTCAGAGAAGGCAGCCACTCACATACTATACGGAAGTAACCCTTGGTAATATCCTTGAGAATCTCAACTGAACCTCCTTCGGGGGACAATTTTCTATAATTTCCATGAATATCAGCGTAACCAGGGATTCAACACAACATTGACTCGATTCCATCTGCATAATTGTACATACAATTCTTGCAGCGCGTGTATGATGGAGATGGGATAACTCTTATTCCATGGGGTGGTTGGTGGTAGGGCGGGGGGTGGGGTTGCTTGTTGGGTATCTTAGGTCATTAATTTTAAAATGCTGTTCAAATTCGAGGCTCCTATGTCGCTCTAAGGGTAAGGAAGGAGGTTGTCCACTTTTCCGAAATCCAAAAATAAAGTTTCGGGCTCTCAAACTGCAAAATATTTGATGGTGAATCCTCAGCATACTAACTAATCAACTTACATTGATCGAAACTATTTTTTGTAGTTGGAAAGTAAATAAAAATGTAAGTTTTATCGTTTACTGGTTGTTGAATCCAGTACATAGATAAGTAGTGAACCTTCTCTCTCTTCTGTACCCGTGGTTTTCTGTGTGTTTGTAAACACCCCGCCTCGTCTATCCCTTCATTGCCTTCTCCTACCTATGGTAAAATCTTTTTCACCTGCCCTCGTCAGTCCCCACGTTGTCTCCATCAAGTTGCCCTCGATGTACAACCCTCTCACCAAAAAAAACCCGTTTAATAATCGCTGCGTTACAATTAACCCTGTTGAAAAGGTCCGTATACCTATACTTTGTCGTGCGCGAAGTCTGAATCTCCCGAAGCCCCTTCCGGACGATCTACCGCCTCCACTTCGCCGCCTTCAGGTTCTTTTCAGCGCCGCAGTTCTCCCGGCCGGGATCAAACGCAAATACCTAGGATTAGGGGTGAGTTTTTCCCTTCCTTACCTATACATTTACAATCCTTGCAGGTGGTCAACACTCTCGGATTGCTGCGGGTTCGTCGAGAGAGGTGGCATCCGTATAATTTTATTATTACACATTACCTTTTTGGGGGTAATTTTGAGATATAATATTGGGGCTCGAATATTCCGATTTACACTCTCCCGGGGTTACCTTTGGGTTTTAATTACAGTCCACTAAAACTTACTAAATCGAAGCGAAAAAGGGTCTACACCCCGGACCGTTTTCAACATAGTCCCTTTTTTGCATGGTCCTAGCGAGCGGATTTGTCCTAGGACAAAATCTTTGCCGACCAATCGGAATATTTTCTCATTTTAAACTCAATAATCTTATATTTGCATAATCATTGTTTTTCATTGTATCAAACCTTTCAGTAATTAGGTACCTATTTTTGCTTGATAAATTCATAATTGTGCCTTGTGATTCTGAAACGAGGTTCTAGGACTTGTTCTAGCAAGGTTCATTTTCTTTAATCATTGGTTTCATTTAATCATTTGAACTTTGTGAAACTGGAACAAGAATCGTCCCGTTTCAATTCATTCATTGGCAGGATTCATACTCTTGGAATTATCTACAATACCTTGGCCTTCCCATCCTTCCTCTTATTCCTTTATCTTTATTGCGATCGAATTGTGGCTGCTTGCTGGTGGGCCCGTTTCTTTGTTGTAGTGGTTACCTTTTCGTCACCTTTGTATTGTCTGCCTTCGGTAGTTTAACATGACAGGTGGGTCGAAAGAAACCCCTCCCACAGCAGAGGACTCCCAACTCTTCGAAACACTAATCGCTCGGAAGAATAGGGTGTGGACTAGAGTTCAGAATTGTTTTGACTTGATCAAGGGGCTCCCTCAAAAGCTAGACGTATTTCTTGTTAGAGCGGAACGTATTGATGAAGCCACTCCTCAATTTAATAGCATTTTAGAAGAACTGGAACAGTTAAGTCTTAAACATGAATCGTTCCAAACCGATACTGTTCAGTTGAGTAATAGTTATGATGAGCTTTACTTCTCCATTTTAGCTGCTTATAGGAAAAATAAACCGGCACCAAGCCAACCTGAGCCGACCGTAGTGAGGGGTGGAGCCGCTCCCTCCTCTCGTGTAGCTCTTCCTAAAATTTCTATTCCGCCATTTTCTGGCAAAATTGGCGAGTTTCCCGGCTTTATTGCATTGTTTGATGCCCTAATACATAAAGTAGATTACCTTTCTAATATAGAGAAGTTCAGCTATTTACTCAGTTTTTTGACGGATTCCGCTCTAACTTTGGCACAAACTGTGCCATTTTCTCCAGATAGCTATTTGACCTGTTATAAGCTTTTGAAAAATACGTATACGCAGCCACGGTTACTGGCGACACATTATTTAAACAGCCTCTTTTCTTTGAACCCTATTAAGAAGAGGTCTCGTCTTGAGTTGAAAACACTCGTTGATAAAGTTGAGTCGACAGTAACATGTATGGCTGATTTAGAACTTCCTAATTTAGCAGATTTCATGCTACTCTTTTGGGTTTTAAAATTACTGGATAATCAAACAAGGCAAGGTTTTGAGCAACGTTGGTTGGATAGCGAGCCAGACAATGGGATTCCTACTGTAGCGAATTTGATCCAATACCTGCGTGATCAACACTTAATTGCAGAACTTATGGACTACCCTGGTTCTTCAGCTTCTTATGATACAACTTCAAATAAATCCAAATCAAATTCTAAGGATACTGTTAAACGTGCCTTAGCTGTTACTCAGGAGGGTAATGAGGTAGCGGATAAATGTCCTTCTTGTTCGCAAGTACATTCTTTAGAAAAATGTCCTGGATTGTTGGGTGCTAGTCTTTCAGAGCGCGAGTCTATTATAAGAAGTTTGAAACGCTGTTTTATTTGTCTTAAACCCCATATGGCCAACACCTGCCGTTCTAAGGTTCGTTGTGACATATGTGGAGGTCGACATAGTGTTCTACTTCATAAGCCCGACCATGGACATAGTTCCGGGAAACATGCGACAAATGTAAGGAATAGTAATGTTGTAAAACCAGCTCCTGACCCACGACCTCCTGGTGTTAGTTCATTTAATCTACCAGTGACTCTGGCAAATTCTTCCCGCACCCTTGGAAAAGGTTCTCGAAGAACGGTTGCACTTTTGGGAACAGCTAGAGTTCGTATTCTTGGTAGAAATAATCAGTGGCACTCAGCACGGTTAATTCTTGATCCTGGTAGTTCTGTGAACTTTATAACGAATCGCCTTGCAACTAGGTTAGGTCTATCTAGATCAAATTGCCCTTACAACATTTCTGGAGTTGGCGAGACTCCCCCACTCCAGGCTCATGGTTTGATTACCACACAATTGGCTCCTCATTTTGATATGACTCCCTCTTTATCCTTGGAATTCTCTGTGATTAGTAAAATCACTTCCGATTTACCTACAATGGAAGTCTCACCAACTCTTCCTCCTCATTTGTCATCCCTTATATTGGCAGATCCTGAGTTTTATAAACCTGCGGCAATTGATGTCTTGTTAGGTGTGCAAACATATTTTGATATTTTGCCTTCGGAATCTTGCCATATAAAAGGACAGCCATCTGCGGTTTTTACTTCGTTGGGTTGGGTTTTGATGGGCTCTGTACCCGTAATTTCCCCTACTTCTCTAACTCCAGCGTTATTATCTGTGGAGAACAATTATGAGAATTCCTTGGAATCAATCTTGAAATCATTTTGGGAAAGAGAAGAGGTTATTCTTCCTGTACCTCTCTCACCAGAGGATGCCTATTGTAATCAGTATTATACTGAAACAGTAACACGAGATGTTACTGGTAGGTATTCAGTTCGTCTCCCCTTCAAAGACGGCGAACGTCCAAACTTAGGTTCTACCCGTCAATTAGCGTTAAGTCGTTTCAAACGTTTGGAGGCCAAGTTTTCTCGAGATGAAAACTATTTCAGTTTATATAAAGAGAATATTGATGATTATATCAGTCAAGGTCATCTGGTTTTGGCTTCTGAACCTGCCTCTTATATTATGACACACCATGGTGTGGTCAAGCCTACTCCGTCTGGTTCCAAAATTCGTGTTGTATTTTCTCCAGCAGAAAAAGACAATTTTGGACAAAGTTTAAATTCTACGTTATTACCAGGTCCTAAGCTACAAAGTGACATAGGTCAAGTAATATCTTTGTTTCGTACACACAAATATGCATTAGTATGTGATATTAAAAACATGTACCGTATGATAAATATGCATGCTGATGATCGTATATATCAGCATATTTTTTGGAGACCATTACCCGAGGCTCCAATTTTAGAGTACGAACACACTACTGTACCTTTTGGCATTTCTAGTAGTCCATTTTTAGCACAAAATACCATTCGTCAACTTGTGAGCGATGAAGGCCATAAATGGCCAAATGCTGCACTTTCTTTGACTGAATCAATTTTTATGGATGATTGTCTCACCGGTTCTCACTCCATTAGTGAGACCATGAAATTGAGGGATGAATTGATTTCATTATTGGGTTCAGGTGGATTTCAATTGGGAAAGTGGTCCAGTAATTGCACTGATATTATTGATGGAGTATCTTCTGCACTTTGTGAGTTTCCCTCGCCAACTCCCACTCCAGATGTTAAGGTTTTGGGTTTGTGGTGGGATACTCTGAGTGACACTTTTAGGTACAAAATTAATGTGTCCTCTGAACCTTCCACCAAACGTGGAATATTGTCCAGAGTCGCTCGTACTTACGATTATAATGGATATTTATCTCCCGTAATTTTTAAAATGAAAGCTTTGTTTCAGAAACTTTGGGTAGAGGGTAAAGATTGGGATGACCCACTCCCAACAGATTTGGAAACAGAGTGGTTTCAAATCTTGGAAGAGCTCCCACTTTTAGAAAACATATCAATTCCTCGTTGGATAATGGCTGATAATTATGTTAGGCTACAGTTAGTGGGCTTTTCTGATGCCAGTTCCGTTGGCATGGCAGCTGTAATTTATTTGAGGGTGGAGACGGAAATAGGTACGTTCATACACCTATTGAAGTCGAAAACTAGGGTGGCTCCTCTCAAAACGTGGACCATCCCAAGACTTGAACTTGGTGCTGCCTGCCTTCTTGTAAATTTGATAAAAACTACTTTGCCATTATCATCCACTTTGACAATTTCTGAGGTATTTTGTATGACGGATTCTATGACCGTGTTGAAATGGATTACAACCCCTCCTTATAAGCTGAAGACATTCGTGTCGAACCGCGTAGTGCGTATCACGGAAACTTGCCCGGATGCACAGTGGTTTCATGTCCGGGGTGAAAACAACCCCGCTGATGTTGCGAGTCGTGGTATTATGCCTTCCCAATTACAATTTGATTCGCTGTGGTGGTCAGGCCCAGAGTACCTTCGAAATCCTATGTGTGAGTGGCCACCCGATCCGGCACTCACTGTAGATTCCAATTTATTGGAATATAAAAATGATTACAAGCCCTTAGTTCTTTTGAGTATCCATGTGGATAACAAGATGTTTGTTGATTTTATCGAGCGTTTTTCGACTCTTTTCAAATGCTTGAGAGCCTTTGTCAGAGTCGTTAGGTTTCTTTATAATTTACTTTTGAAGAAACACAAAATTTCTGTTTCTTCTTTTCTGACAGGCCCTATAACAGTTTCTGAATATCGCGAAGCTCTAGATTTTCTCATTGAAAAGGTTCAGCAACATTATTTTAGTGATGAAATATCCAAAATTCATAAAGGCCTGACACCAAGTAGGAAGTTTTTAGCACTTTCTCCATTCATTTGCCCCCTAAGGTTGCTTAGGGTGGGGGGTAGACTGAGCCGCTCTACCCTTCCATACCAGTCAAAGCATCCTGTTCTTCTCCCGCGAGAAAGTCACTTATCTTCCTTGCTTTGTGATTACTACCATCATTTCTCGGGACATGGCGGACCGCGATTAGTACAGTCGTTGATTTTGAAAAAATACTGGATCCCTTCCATCAAAAGTTTAATAAGAAAGAGGATGTTTTACTGTGGGACCTGTTACAAGTTCCAAGTTAAACCATCGCAGCCTAGGATGTCGGATCTACCTGCAGCTCGTGTTAATCCTAGCAGATGTTTTAGCCATGTTGGAATTGATATCGGCGGTCCTTTCATGATCCGATTGGGTGGAGTGAAAAGTAAAAAATGTGAGAAAGGGTACTTCGCACTTTTCGTTTGCCTCAGCACCAAGGCGATTCATTTAGAAGCCCTAACTTCACTGACTAGTGAAGCTTGTCTAGCGTGTCTCGATCGATTCATAGCTAGACGGGGCTTACCATCACACATCTACTCTGACCAGGGTCGAAATTTTCGTGGAGCCGCTCGAGAAATTTCCGAAATTTCTGGTTTTCTCAAAAATGCAACTCCAGAGATTGTTGAGTATTTGGCGTTGAGGGAAGTTCAATGGGTTTTTAACCCACCTTACGCCCCAAATTTTGGAGGACTTTGGGAGTCGGGGGTAAAGTCTACAAAAATTCATCTCAAGAAGATAGTTGGAGATAGACTTCTTAGTTTAGAGGAGTTTATAACAGTCCTTACAAGAATTGAGAGCTTTCTAAATTCTCGTCCCCTGTGCTCGCTGTCCAACTCGCCTCTTGACAATTTTGATTATTTGACCCCGGGTCATTTTTTGATAGGTGCACCGTTATTACAACGTCCAGAGGAAGTGATTCTGGATGTGCCTTCTAATAGACTGTCTAGGTGGCAGCTAGTTAGACAAATGTCTCAGTCTTTCTGGAAAAGGTGGAGTGCTGAATATTTGCACACCCAGATGCACAGACCCAAGTGGCATAAGCAGCCTCCTGTTTTGAACGTAGGCGATCTCGTCCTATACCACAAGCAGGGTGTTCCAATTTCCCAGTGGCCCTTGGGACGTGTCTCTGAGGTTCTGCCGGGGGCAGACGGTGCGGTGCGTGTGGTACGAATACGTACCCCTTCAGGGGGGACTCAGATGCGGCCCGCTAGTAAGGTGGTCGCACTCCCTTCGCAATAATGTTTCACCTCTCCAACCTTTATTTATTTTTTATTTTTTATTTTGCCAGGTTTTCTTTTCATTTATTGCTTATCCTTTTCCTTTTCTTACATGTACCCTTTCCTGCCAAGTTGTAGGTTAATTTTCATGAGTGGTTCTCAATCATTTTTCCAAAATATTATTTTGGGGTGGGGGGTATGTTGAATCCAGTACATAGATAAGTAGTGAACCTTCTCTCTCTTCTGTACCCGTGGTTTTCTGTGTGTTTGTAAACACCCCGCCTCGTCTATCCCTTCATTGCCTTCTCCTACCTATGGTAAAATCTTTTTCACCTGCCCTCGTCAGTCCCCACGTTGTCTCCATCAAGTTGCCCTCGATGTACAACCCTCTCACCAAAAAAAACCCGTTTAATAATCGCTGCGTTACAATTAACCCTGTTGAAAAGGTCCGTATACCTATACTTTGTCGTGCGCGAAGTCTGAATCTCCCGAAGCCCCTTCCGGACGATCTACCGCCTCCACTTCGCCGCCTTCAGGTTCTTTTCAGCGCCGCAGTTCTCCCGGCCGGGATCAAACGCAAATACCTAGGATTAGGGGTGAGTTTTTCCCTTCCTTACCTATACATTTACAATCCTTGCAGGTGGTCAACACTCTCGGATTGCTGCGGGTTCGTCGAGAGAGGTGGCATCCGTATAATTTTATTATTACACATTACCTTTTTGGGGGTAATTTTGAGATATAATATTGGGGCTCGAATATTCCGATTTACACTCTCCCGGGGTTACCTTTGGGTTTTAATTACAGTCCACTAAAACTTACTAAATCGAAGCGAAAAAGGGTCTACACCCCGGACCGTTTTCAACACTGGTTGAAATTGAACTAATATTTATCCAGTGGGACGTTCCTTGGAAGGTAAGCATTACTAAACAATACGTTTCAAACTACTCATGATTATCACATACCTTGTCAACCCTGTGACTTGTTCCACCACGCAAGAGTCGTTCTGTGACTAAACGCTGCAAATTATTACACAAAGGTTTATTATTTTTCTATATAAACCACTCGTCTGCAAAGAACACGGCTTTGCCATTGTAATCACCAACCAACATGAAGGAAAACATCGATCGCATTTCGGTCAGCTAAAATTTGAAAGTAGATTAGACCTCTTTTGCGATTCACAATCGTGTTTCTGATTTTATCGTAAGTCCAACCCTTAAGTTCTAGTAGGGAGCGAACGGTTTGTTCTACAGAGCTCCGGGTGGTCTCAAAAAATTCTAAAAATTCTGTACTATCTTAAATTGATGAAAAAACGGTACCTTTATTTCAAAGTTTTTTGAGATAGGGCGTTTTTATATTTCAACCCTTAAAAGTGACCTACATCAAGCAACATCTTCGGGGCACAACTAGACCCTAAATGAAACCCACATACCAAATTTCATCACAATCGGCCCATGGGAACTGAGGGAAGTGCCGCGTTCGTCGTACGGCGGGCGGACGGCCAAATTTTTTGACGTGATAACGTCTTATAAATTGGTTTACCGGGAGACACTTCAAGAAACTGCGTTACGCTCCGCTCACGGAGGGGGTGCAGCTCGGCGCTCCCTAAAGGCTCGGCGCTCCCCCTCCCCTTCCCCGGCGCTCACAAAAGCGGGAGCGCCCCGCCCCCCTTCCCTGGCACTCACTCCCCCCCCCACCCATGGGAAATACCTACTACCTACGGGAAATACCTACTCTGTGCAACTTGACAAAGAATTTTATTTTATCCTTCTTCCTACTATACGAATGAATATTAACATTAAAATTATTTTACCACTCAAAGTCGTTGTCACGTAAAACTTTCGCCCGTATACCGACTTTACAGGCAACAACACAGGGTTTTTTATTCGATTTTTGGATTCTACGTATACTACCTTGAAACGTAAACCAACAAATTTTGTGGTTGGGGGGGGGGGTTAAAAATTGTTCTTCTTGGTCGATTCCAAAGGTTCATTATTGATAATAATAAACCAAAATGAGCCGCTCCTCCTCACCAATTCACTTGCAATCACTATTACCTACATAATTGAGTCTGTGACTCAATTTTGTCTCCTCTGAATGAATGGGAGGGCTTCCGTCAATGGTCAAGAAAATCGGATGAATGGATATCCGAGGACTCCCCGCCTGCCTGTCGCCGACGGGAAGTTGACCGATAGAGGGGACAACAAAAAACTAGACGTCCGAGTAGGAAACCGTCCTGAGACGCCCCACCGTCTCCCTCCTTCATTCATACGTCCGACGATTTACTATACTTCTTCTTTGTCATTCATGATTTCCCTACGGCGAGTGGAAAGAAGGAAGGGCGAGAAGGGGACGTAGTATACGTGCCTCTGTTACGACCGGCACTCTTTGTACCATCTTACCGTGATACGTATTACGCCCGGGACAAAAACGGTTAACGCGTAGCCACATGTGACGGTTGGTTAGATCCGTGAAGGCTTTTCAATAACAACCCACTTTCCGACTTTCCGGTTTACCGGAGAAAAAATTCCCTCGACGGGGCAGAAGACGCCTTTCCGTCCTCAGCCTCCCACATCCTCTTGAGAAAGCGACTTCCTGCAGTTTTTCATGAGATGTCGACAAGTCGAATCTGTGATTGGTATGCATAAACCTAAGGTATTTTCATTGGAAGAAGCGTGACTATATCGGAATCCTCGAAAACAGGCACACCAAAGCCAATTCCTACAAAGTGGTGCATCCATGCTCACGTGGCTGAGAAAACTGAAGGTTCAAAACAAAAAATGATGTTTTAATAATACGTTTTTTTATCGAAAATTCTAAGGCAATTTTGGTTTATTATTTTCAAAAATTAAACTTTGGAACCGAACCAAGAAAACAAATCATTTTACCCCCTCCCACCAACTCATACAATTTGATGCTTTACGTTTCAAGGTACCTACGTAAAATCCATCCATCCTCCGTACGCAGCACATTCCATTGTTACGTTGGACCGATTTTGATGGAATTTGGTGTATGGGCTTCATTTGGGGTCTAGTTGAACCAAAAATCTCTTGGTGATCAGTCAGATCTGAGGGGTGAAAGATAGCGGTTGTAATTTTTGAAAGTGCTCTTGTTCGAAAAATCTCGAATTAAAGGTATTGTTTCTTCACCAATTATATAATTCAATATAATCCAAAATATAATTCAATTTTTAGAATAAAATGAGACCACCCAGACCAACCGACCGCTCTCTAAGAGGTCATAAGGGTTAGGAAATTAATCAGAAACACGACTGTAAATCGTATAAGACTGAAAACTGAAGGAAAACAAATCAAATTCAAATTTCGGATGTGATAAGCAATTGCTTATTTCGTCGAATTGAGTTATTTAAGCATTCATGAGTTACTCAGTTGTGTTTTACTAGCTACCAACCATCAAATAACGATGCATAGCTGGTAGGTTCTTCTTGATCCAAAATAAACTTGATATTGAAGTTTGATCATTGACAGAGCTATGCTCTATGCTAGCCACAGATCTGAACAGAAAAATGATGGACCTTCGAATAGTAATTCGCTTATCCCCTGTTTAGGGGATTATTTACTAATGAACTTCAATAGGAAAATTTTAATTTGAATTTCATCTTGATTGGAACTTTTACTGTTGTACCACGATATTAAACTAGCCATTATAATGAAGATAACGAATTGTAATTTGGAATAACAGGTTACCAATCTAATTAACGCATGCAAACATTATTTCATGAATGTTGTGATCGAAAATTTCGAACATTAACAAATTGAACGTAATACGCTTCATAAGAGACCAATTCTACTTCAAACTTGAAATGAAAATTTTGTACCGGTGGTTGAAACAACCTCACAATGCAGAGGAGCATATTTATAATATAAATATATATATATTATTTATATATATTATATATTATTATATATATATATATATATATATATATATATATTATTAATATCGTTATTATTATCACAACCTAATCGTCACCACAGTTGTAAAATTTAAATTCACTTTCGTGTTTCTAGAAAGTCGTCAAAATATAATCCTGAATATAAAATTTCATTTAAGGAATTGAACTGACAATATTGTGAACAATGAAACCGGATTACGATGCACCATAGCTCAATAATATATAATTTTAGGAGTGGAGCAGGCCACAGTGGATCTTTAGTTGACTCATAACATCTTTCTGGTTTGAGGTTCTTAAATGGGAGGAATTAGTTTAATTTTACGTCATTTCTCGATATTCATTCATTCTCTGGTAATTACCCACAGGTTATGTTCTAGTTGGATTTGATCAAGTGCGAGCAACAAAAGGAGGAAAAACGGGCTTAAAAACGTACAAATACCAAAAAGATTTGGTTTTATTCAAAGGTTTTTAATTTTTATTTTATCATAACATATAAAATTGTATTATGATCTGAAATTACTTGGTATTTCTTAATAATAACAAATCTCCAGCCATGTCTTCGAGAAACAACAACTTGAAATACTTTGTGAACTATTTACGTTGTACGAAGTGCATAGATATTGTCTATGCTATACAGAGTGTTGGGTACCAACGTTATTTTCTGTTATGAATAACAATAACTCGGGCAACTCGATATCTACACCATCGGATTGCAGATAAGTTTTTAGGATCAATCAAGCTAACGAGGGGGTCACGAAGGAATTTCGCTGGCCGAGTTCGTTTGTCACGATCCTGTTGTTCTGCAGTCCAGTCGCACATTTCTTACAATCTACAATTTACAGCAGTTTCCTTTGTATAGCACGGGGCGTAAGAAAAGGATGTTCGTATACAGTCTAAACGCGGAAAATGTCCGTAAGGGTTCCATTGGGTGAACTTGAGCTGCCACTGATAGCAGTGCAATGTTTGTAATGGTGAATTGTGAGCTACCTACTAAAACTAACAGTTTGTAATCCCATCTCTCACTCAATTTTTGATTCTCAGGTTTCCTGCCCCTTCATTGTCACTGTTATGACAATGAATTATGACAGTTCGAACCCAAAACCAAAGGTCTGCAATACCATTCATCACTTATTCAATCAAATCTTCTCATCTCTAATGTCCCTTTCTCTGTTTCACAGTGGTTTTTGACTTTTGGCTACGGAAACTAAGAATATGCAATCATACTCCTCACTCGATTTGTTTGAATCCCAGGTATTCTTCCTCCTCCACTGTCGTGACACTGAATTATGACAGTTGGCCATAAAAACGAAGGGTCCGTAATACTATCTCACTCAATTTTTGATTCTCAGGGTTCATGCCCCTTTATCGTCACTGTTACGACAATGAATAGTTCGGAACTAAAACCAAATATCACTCATTCAATCAAATCTTCTTTTCTCCAATGCCCATTCCCCTGTTACACAGTGATTTGTGGAAACTATGAATTTTCAATCACACCCCTCACTCGATTTGTTTGATTTCCAAGTCTCCTTCTTCCTTCACTGTTGTGAGACTGAACTATGACAGTTTCCTAACAAATCCAAGGTTCTTCAATACCGTTCCTCACTCATCTAATCAACTCTTCAGTCCCCAAAGTCCATTTCTCTGTTTCTCAGGGTTTTTTTTTTTCATTTTGCTTCCGAGTCTACCAAGGTAGCGGAAGCTTTGTTTTCACTTTTCAAGGATGAAAAAAAAAAGTTCTCCAAAATCAAAATTTTCACTCGCGTTTTGCGTTTTAGACCTTTCTGAACAATTTTGGTTCCGTGCCTGTGTGTCTGTGTGTCTGTCTGTGTGTCTGTGTGTCTGTCCGTCTGTCATGATTTCCTTGTAACGCGCATAACTATACGAAGTTATTGTCCGATTTCGATGAAATTTTCAGGGATTGTGTGGGTTGGTGTGTAGACGGTCCCCTACGAAAATCATTATCCCCGGACTGATAGAAGCGACTGCGCATGCACAAACGTGAATTCCTTGTAACGGCCATAACTTCTACATTTTCCATCCGATTTCAATGAAAATTTCAGAGATGTTACAGATTAGTATTTAAATGGTCCCTTATGAAAATCATCATCCCCGGACTGATAGAAGCTACTGCGCATGCGCAAACGTGAATTTCCTTGAAACTGCCATAACTTCTACATTTTCCATCCGATCTCAATGAAATTCTCAGGGATTATGCGGATTAGATTGTAAATGGTCCCCTATGAAAATCATCACTCCCGGACTTATAGTAGCCGATGCGCATGCGCGAACGTAAAATCCGTGTAACAGCCGTGCGTACGTCAGAACCTCAAATTCTACACACTGTCTTGCGCCCGTAGCACAAGTACAGCGAGTCATTTTGACAAGTGAGAGGTCACGGGTACGATTCCCAGCCGTGGCAAGATATTTTTGGATTTTTTGAGTAGTGACTCACTTACATTTTTCATCCGAATTTGATGAAATTTTCTAGGATTATCCAGAGTAGCGTGTAGATGGTCCCCTATAAGGGTTGTGAAGGGTACTTAGAGATTGGTGTTTTGAGATTAACTACTATGCATCGGATCATCTATATAATCGGGTTATGGATACGAGGAAGCTATGTGCCACACCCACATGGCAGACGTTTTTTTTTTTTTAGAAATTTGTTTATTGACTAAAATTCATTTACGTATTGATATAGCAACAAATCATATGACGGAGAGAGCGTATTCACTAATCATAACTCGACATTATCACACCACTTGCATTTCTCTACAATAGCATTACGATTGAATTTAACTCATCAAACATTACTAGGCCGACATCCCTTCGCGGGGTTCTCCCAAACTGCCTATCCCCCTCTCGATACATCGATAAACCCGTCCAGTTTCGAAAGCTGATTCAATAGGCTTCTCGTTCATTCGATCCATGGAAATGCCGATTCAGATATCTTATTATAGTTCGGTAGCGCCTAATTGTAATACTGGCGATGCCGCCGACACATAAATTGGCCCGAAACATGAAACACGTCAGCCCAACTGTTAATGTGGCTTGTGCAACATTAAATTATAGATTTGTAACAAATGCACGAATATAATAATAACAAAGTAGATGAAATAATAATAACAACTTCATAGTGAGTGTAGAGGTAGGTAACTAGTCTCGCAATGCCGAATCAAGGTGAACTTCAGTGACGAATTTCCTCTTCAATGTTTTATAAGGTATTGTGGACCAAAGATTGTTGTGGAGTCGCATCGACAGTGATTTGTGGCTCTTGGCAACGAAAACTAAGAATTTGCTATCACACCTCTCACTCAATTTGTTTGAACCCCAGGTCTCTTTCCTTTTCCACAGACGTGACACTGAATGATGACAGTTGGCCACAAAAACCAAAGGGTCTATAATACTATTCCTCACTCATCTAATCCACTCTGCATGTCTCCAAGGTCCCTTCCTCCCTTAACTGTGATTTGGGACTATTAGGTACTCAATGCTCTATGCTTTATGAGTTCGTGGAGACGAGTAGAACACCATCATGGACTCTTAAAATTTTCAAAACATACCCTATGCTCAGCCGAATAGATTGGGAATGAGGTCCGTCAGGAATAAAACTCCTTCTTTGCCGAGCTTCCGGTAAATGTATTAAGATAAAAAACTGTGGATCCTCATATTTTTTACTTAATATTTATCGCTGAAAATGATTTCCCCCACCCTACCCTGCATTTTACCATGCAATAGCTCCAAATCTTCATTTTCCACCAGTTATCGTGGCATCTTCAACTACCTGGTTGTTGATTGACGCTCATGTGATGTTCACTCAGTAACACATCCTTCTAGCCCTGAGGAAGGTGATACATTTACCGAAAGCTCGGCAAAGGAGGAGTTTTACTGTCAATCAATTCGACATAAAATTGTTTGTTGGGTCGATCATCATATTTGCAAGCCTATGCAGATAGTATTGTACAATGATTTACTGAAAATGGGGAAAAACGACAATTTACGTGTGGAAACGTGAGACAAGTACATCTTGAGAACTTTGAGGTAAATATTATGAAATGTTAAAAATTTGCTTATTCACTTAAGCTATACGAATGGGATTTTTCTTGCTGGCCTAACCTTTGTGTTCATGTACAGTGGAAGTCAGCAGTAGAAGTACAATCGTAGAAGAGTAGGTGAAAGTGTGCTGTCACTCTTCAAATGAGACGTCAAAATCCTTCGCAGAGCAGTGAAGATGCCAAGTTACGTTGTTTAGATTGCCTTCGAGGTTTTTCAGTTCTACCGAAATTCACTTCAAGCCCCCGGGTTCTACGACCTCTTGTTTTATGAGCGACCCCTTTAAAAATTCTTTTCAAAGCCTCGTCATGCTAGGACTAAATAGTTACTCGTTCTACACAGACCTGGAGACCCCGGCGCTGAATATTGTAAGGGTGTATAAACATCTCTTTTGAATGGTCCACGAGAACCCCCTCCCATCTAAATGTATTCCTTTGCCCCTTTCAAGGCCCCCCTTTCGCGCACTCGGGCTAAAACCACTTCTCTCCCACCGCCTTGTCTTACGTTATTGGGAATTAATGGAAATTTACTGCGGCCGGCTCCTTAGAATAGGAAACTAGATAGATTGACCCGAATATTAATTTGCTAAATCCCTCCGTTTCCTTCCCTTCATCTTCCGTTCCTGATTTAATCCCCTTTGCACATGCTCCGAACACCTCGATCGATCCTTACGTTCAATGCGGCTGGTGATCCGAGGATTAGGTGAAAACATTATAAACAGGCTCGAAGCAACTTCTTGGACCTACGAGGGGAATTCGGCCACAACTACCATACTATCTTAAAGGCGAAAACAGGATGACCTAAATTTTTCTCGACTTACCTTGCTACATTTTATGATCGTACATTTATTGATTCTACAATGGGGTGTGCGCCTGGGTAGGAAAAACTGTTTATTGATATTTTTAATCTAAGGTAGACCTCATTCTGAGAATTTCGGTATCAACCGCGAACTTCTAGCGTGTGTAAATCTGTTCCTGTGAATTTTTAAAGTTTCGACCGTTTATGACGTCACAGTGGGCTGGGGGGTCCCGCCCAGGCGAGAGGGGCGCGTGACGTCATAAACGGTCGAAACTTTGAAAAATCATAGAAACAGATCTACTCACGTTCGAAGGTCGCGGTTGGTACCAAAATTCTCAGGATGTAGTCTACTTTCGATTAAAAATCTAAAAAAAAATCAAGGCGCACACCCCATTCCTTGATAACACGGTTGTGAAACCTTAATGTTCCTGCTGTAACCACAACTGTACTGACAGTAATTGGCGGGAAAAATTTAAGGATCCCATCACCGACCTGGCTGCTGCCTTGAAAATCGCGTGTCCTCATAAGCAAGATGCTAGGACAGAACACTATTTCGGACACTGTTCAATCAAGACGAATAAATTAATTTTATTGGCGTATTATGTCTTATCGCAGAGGTCAATCTAAAATTTTGACCGGAAAAAGTGTTCCACGACCATCATTTCCGGAAAAAAGCGTCACCATGCTTGACGTGGTTTATTTAATTTTGGATTATTATTTTAGAATAATAGAAAAGGTCCTCGAAGTTAAGAAAATATGTGACAGTATCTTCTGGATGTGGCACATGCCTTTGACAAGGTTTGGCACGAGGGATTGGAGTACAAACTGCACAGAGATCTCCCAAAACAGTACTACTTACTGCTAAAATCCTACCTTGAAAACTGACATGTCAGGGTGAAGCAAGATGACCAATACTCTGGCTTGAAGCCAATGAAAGCTTGAGTCCCGCAAGGGAGTGTCTTAGGGCAAGTCCTTTTTCTACTGTACACACGGGACTTACCCCAACGAGAAGGTACAACTGTTTCCACCTTTGCAGATGATACGGCTATCCTCTCCGTCGATGATGATGTCGAAGCTGCAACTAGTAATCTACAGGCGTCAATTACTGAGGTTTCTAAGTGGACCATGATGTGGAGAATAAAGTTGAACGAATAAAAATCAGTTCATATCAACTTTATTACCGAAAAATTCCAGTCATGGATGTTGTGATCAATGCAGATAAAATTGACCCTCCCTCTCAAATTTCAGCTTCCTGCGTTCAATAGGATTGAAAATGGCTTCAGGGCTCACTCAGCTGATCAGTGATTTCTCAGGCGTCTTCAGCATTCGAGCTTCGAAGCCATTATGAATCCTATTGAACGCAGGAAGCTGAAATTTGAGAGGGAGGGTCAAGGGAGAATATAGATGGTGGTAGGTGCTATTGATGGAAAACCAGTGATCTACACAGAAGGGTGATCTGTACATAAATTAACAAAACTTTAGGCAATAATTTGCAGCTTTTTTTTATAGCCGAGTTTTCAGCTTACAATTACGACATACCTGAGCTCTCCTAATAGTGGATAACAATTTTTGTGGGTTTATAAGACTATTTCAACCATTGAAAACTCGGCGCTTTGCGCCTCGGCGGGGGGCTCCGCCCCCCTGCACCCCCCGGTTTATTTCTTTTTCCATACTCTGTATGAAATCATAGGAACACATAATGTGTTTTTGCGATGCTAGTCATCCGTTAAATAAAAAATAACAATAATAAATGTGGAGTCTTTGGCAATAATAAAATAAATAATTGTTAGACATTTAATTTGGTCTAAAACCCTATAAATGTTATATAAATAAATATGTAACTACAAGAAAAATACTATATAAATTGAGAGCTTTCCAACGAATGGTGAACAATTTCTGTGCAATGAACACTGCGGGAGTTCTATTTCCTTACCAACGGCTTGGTTGCACGTGAAAATCATTATAAAAGGCGCGTAACGGTTTTTTCTGTCGCTTTTTCGTGACGATTTTTTTTCGGTAGGTCATCGCAAAAACACATTCTGTGTTAAAAATTAATGTAGTACAATCAAGGTTTAGTTGGAGTTGAAGTTTATATTAATTTTATTTCATCCTGTAATCCATGCTATACGTAATTCACTAAAATGCATTAAGGTACCTACCAAATTTCTAAAATGAGGTATGTAGGCTTCCAATGCTGTAGATGGCGTTCAGACCCCGCTCCTACACATACTGTTTCCTTCGGTTACGTTCATCCACATCCTGGACTGAAACAAAAATACTTTGTTAAACCGAACAGGACCATGGTGGTCACTAGTTTCACCTAAAACACCTGAGGAACACCACAGATACCCTAAAATGTCATCGGAGTAACCAACATTGAATTTCAATTTTAAATTTTACGGGCAGCAGAGTTTTTGTGGGCTATTGGAAGTCTCAAAATAGAGTTATGACAAAATTGTCCAAGGAAATCATTGAAAGAATTTTCACAATTTTTGTTAAATATCATTTTGTGACATCTAACAAATTAAGCTCTGTATAATAATTTTTGAATTGCAATTTACATATAGTTAGTCTGGTGCACTTCGGGACAGCTGTGGAATTCCCAAGATGTTTTCGGTGACACTAGTGAAACCATGGTCCAATTAGGGTAAATAGTGGGTGATGAAGGGTGGACGATCAAAGGATTCATCCTCACGAACTCTTCAAAATGGTAAATATGCGTAAAACATGATTATTTGAGCCTTAGAACCCACGTGACCCATCTCGCCAGCCGCACGTGAACCGCACGCCCGCATGTTTACTTGCTCGGGGGGGAAGTGGCCGCCTGTACATGACAAGGAACACGCGTCTTCTTCTTCATCTTCGTGCCGAAGACGGTAGTGTTTTACGCAATTCTTCCGTTCGCTCACCGGAACTGTTATCGAGGCGAATTTCCGTGTTCAGTAGTACAATTGCAGCACGTGAGTGTCGGATATATATTTCTTACTTTAGTTGTTCCGGTCTCCAAAAGAATTTTTCTCCGAAGGGAAGACCTTCTAATCTCTTCTTATATACACGGGCGTTGTATTTGGGGAAGTCTGCACTTGACAGGGAAGAAGAGGAAGTGTTCTGGTCTCAAGACTATGTGGAAATAATCGTATTGATCGAAAGTATTCGTCAAAACAGGTTAGGAGGAAGATGACCGGATTCCTACAGGAATATTTCAGACTCAGAGGTAAGGGAAGTAATTATTATGCAGGTAGATTGTCAAAACTGGTTACTAAACTAGATTTTCTAGTTTTTTCCCAGTTTTTATCAGGGGAGGGGGGGACTGAACTAGTAAAATTAGAGTAAGTTGGTGAAGAATAACCTCAGAAAACTACAGGTGGAATGCAGTCTAACAGCAAGCGAGTTTCACTCTAACGTGACTAGTGAATTGTTATTTAATAGATTGTCTTAACTAAATTTTCTTAATAAATGCAGTAGTCTTAAGAGAAATTTAATGTTAATTCCAAAACAAACGACAGAGTTTGAAAAAAGAAAAATGCTGCAAACTATTACACAAAGATTTATTATTTTCCTGCATACATTAGTTGTCTACAAAGATCACAGCTTTGCCATTGCCACTATTTTTAGGACGTCCCACAAAAAGACTTGGGCGTCCTTATGCGATCGATCTGGGGTGAAGTTGGACAACACTCAACAGAAAAAAAAATAACCACACAGTAATCCGTTTTAGACCATTCTGAATCCAAATCCGCGAAAAAAACCATAGGTGTATGTCTGTGTGTGTGTGTGTAACAAAATCTTGTGTACTCTGCACAGGCCTTAGTTCTCAACCGATTTTCCTGGTTCTTTTTTTTTTCGTCGCGGAAAACTATCTAGTTGTGCACTACGGCGCCGGAATTTTGGATTTTGCTTTTTTAGAGGGGGAAAGGGGGGGTTAATGCTTAAAAAACGTGCGTTTGCGTGCGTAATCTTGTAAACTCTGCCCAGGCCTCAATTTCCAACCGGTCTGCGTGTTTCTTTTTTTGTTTGACTCAAATAACTTTTGAGTTGTACATGAATTTACCAGAGTACCAAAATTCGCAAGGGGAGGGGGTGAGAGAGGGGATAATATTCACAAAATATCCGATTTTTCAATATTTCGGTTCCTTTACTGCTTACTAATTGTACCCAAGCTTTGAAATTGAGGAAAAATTCTCATTATACCTCCGGATTTTCATGAATTATTCTCTGTACCGCCATGGAACTAATAGTGGTGCCACCATGGTGCCAGGACACCATAAACCGCATATTTTGTAGTTTTTTTTTTTTTTTTTTTTTTTGTGTTTCACCTTGAATACGGATGTGAACTTCGACGGACTGCCTACTAAAACTAACAGATGAAGGATCAATGTTACGACGTATTTCCGCTTTGGTGCCAGACTGGCACCATTGTTGGCGTTGGGGTGGGGGGGGGGGGTGAACTCGAATTCGCATGTTGGGTATCGTAGATCATGGATTTTAAAATGCTTGCTAATAAATAAATTACATCGAGTGAAACAGTTTTATCACTTAACAACTGGTTAAACTGATCTATTGCTTATCCAATGGGACGTCCCCTGGAATGCATGCATTACTAAACAATATGTTTTTTTTTACCTCCCAACCATAGGCACATACTACTTACCTACTACATTATTACCTTCACACCTTCACAATGAAGTTTATTTGGAAAAAATAAACGATTCAAACTCAATTCGAAAAACGCTGCAAATTATTACACAATGGTTTATTATTTTTCTATATAGATCACTCGTCCTCAAAATCACCAACCATCCAATATGAAGAGAAAAAGAAAGAAAAAATAAAAAAAAATCAAAAAAAAAAAATCAAAAAAAAATCCAAAAAAAAAAAAAAATAATAAAAATCACCAACCATCGATTGCATTTCGGTCAGCTCTAATTTGAACGGAGATTAGGCCTCTTTTGCGATTCACACTCGTGTTTTGATTTATATATATATATATATATTTCAATATAAACCCTTAAATTTTCGAAGGGAGCGAACGGTTAGTCCTACAGAGCTCCGCGTGGTCTCAAAAAATTCTAAAAATTCTATAGAATCTTAAATTGAAGGAAAAACAATACCTTTATATCAAAATTTTTTGAGTTAGGGCGTTTTCAAAATTTCAAAATTGATTTTGGAACCCTTAGAAGTGACCTACATCAACCAAAAGCTTCGGGGCACAACTAGACCCCAAATGGAGCCTACAAACCAAATTTCATCAAAATCGGTCAATGCTAAGTGGCAAAAGTGCCGCGTACGGCGGACGGACGGCCAAATTTTTATTCGATTTTTGGATTCTACGTACCTTGAAACGTAAACCATCAAATTTTGAGGGGGTGTTAAAATTTTTTTTTTCTTGGTCGATTCCAAAGGTTCATTATTGAAAATAATAAACCAAAATAGGGAGTTGTGGTTCCTCCATGTGGAAATTTGATTACGGGTTGCTAAAGAAGCAAAACTGAATACAGCTCGAAAAAACGAACAGCGATTGCATTTTGGTTAGCTAAAATTTCAACTGAGATTAGACCACTTTGGTGATTCACACTTGCGATTTTGATTTATCGTAAGACCAACCCTTAAGACCTTATAGGGAGTGGACGGATTTCGTACAGAGCTCCGAGTGGTCTCCATAAAACTTGAGAATTCAATACTATTTCAAATTGGTTAAAAAATGATACCTTTATTTCTAGAGTTCTCGAGCTAGGGCAGTCTTGAAACTTTCAACCCTTAATTTTCACCCCTTAGAAGTGACTGACTTCAACCAAAAGTTTCGCGGCACAACTAGACCCTAAATGGAGCCCATATTCCAAATTTCTACCAAATCGGTCCATAGTGGCTAAGAAAAGGGCCGCGTACGGCGTGGCGGACAGATGGTGAATTATTTACTCGATTTCCGGATACTACGTACCTTGAAAAGTAAACCATCAAATTTTGAGGAGGGGTTAACATTTTTTCTTGCTCTATTCCAATCATTCATTATCTATTGAAATTAATAAACCAAAATTGAGTTTAATTGAAGAAAATTATTTTTTTTGTTTGAAATTTTCGCCTGTGAACATTATTTTGCGATTTACACTCGTGTTTCTGCCTAAATATTCATCCCAACTTCAAGTCCTTATAAGGAGTGAACGGTTGTCCTAGAGCTCTGGGTGGTCTCATTCGATTCTAAAAATTCATTAGTATTTTAAATGAACCAATTTTTTTTTTTTTTTTTTTTTTTTGGTCGATTCGAAAGGTACAACATTCGAAACACCTAGTAAACCAAAGAAGTAGTTTAAAGAAATCCGCACCGTTTAGAGTGAAGAAAGAAATTTGCTTGCTCCAATACAAATTTTCTAAAATTCAGAGAATTTTCAAAGTTTAGAAGTGGTCGTCCTTACAAGAATGGGAATGGGAATCTGCAAAAGTTATGTTTCCTTTTCAAAGTATTTGCTGATCTTTTCAATGTTTAAAAATTGTTTTTTGTTGGACCAATAGTTGAGGATATCTGGTTACAATCAGGCAGAAAAACATTTTTAAAAAACACAAACTCTTCCATTTTCTCCCTGAAATTTGAGAATGGGACACGGGTTAAGAGGGAACATTCTTGTTGCATTTGAGGTGCACAAACACCTCCTGGCGGTTCTACAATGTAAGGTGATGTCATCATCTTATCCCCACTCACGACTCACCGTAATATAACCTAACTGGGACCAATAATAAGAGAAAAAAAAATTAACCCTTCAAGGTCTCCTTAAGGTCTCCAATCCCTTGAGTAACTAAAGCCAAAATATATTAAAAGTCTCATTTTCAATCAATCCATGAGTGTCATGATTATCTCTGATTGGTGTGGAGCGAAGGGACCTACCGGTGATCATTTAGCCGGAGCGGGAACGTCCTCACGGCGGGTTATCGCCACTCCCGGACTCCTCCAGGTGCCGTACCGATTCGAGCCTCGTTGCCGCCCGCTTCCTCCACCTCGGCGGCCGACCGAGCGGGGGCGGAGGGACCATTGAAGATTGAAGGGAACGCCTTGGCCGATTAGTCACACCCTCGACCCCCGCGGCCCGCCTCGCCAAGGACAATATTCTTCCAAAAACGAGGAGATGTGCATAATTTAACACCATCATCACGCTCTTCTCTTCATTTGTGATTTACCGCAACCCTCCGCTCTTCTTCCTCCCCCTCATTTTCCTTCTCCAGCCATTCTCTCGGCTTCCTCCCAGTTTCCTGCATACTAATTCCTACGCTTTCTCGACGGAATCTGTTCCACACAGCTCACATCCAGGACAGCAATCATCTCAATCAACCAAAGCCACCATACTAACATATTGTTTAGTAACCTATGCATTCCAAGAGACATGGGAACATTTCTAATGTGACGTCTGTATGTATGTTTTATTGGGCACCAGTGAGCAAAAAAACATACGTTTTAATCCACCTTTCTACAATACAAAACTGTTTCAGTCAATCTAATTTAGTTAGTATTGAACTGAGTTTTAATCAGCTCAAGAAGTCTGTGACTTCCTCGCCAGTGTTAGCATTTCCAGATGTGAGGCAACCGTTTGTTCTTGACTGTGACGCCAGTGCGCCTTCAATGGGCGCCTCACAATAAATTGATGGTAACGATAAAGTTGTTGCGTATTTCAGTAGAGCATTATCTGCTCAGCAGAAGAACTATTGTGCAATAAGAAGGGAACTCCTCGCATCACTATTGAACATTTTCACTAATATTTATATGGTAATCAATTCACATTAAGGTCTGACCACGCATCATTGGTCTGGTTGACTCGTTTAAAAGACCAGAAGGACAACTTACAAGATGGTTAGAAATGCTCCAAACCTACACCTTCAATATAGTCCATAGACCTGGTAAAAACCATAGAAACGCAGACGGACTCTCAAGACGTCCTTGTGGAGATCGATGCTCGTTCTGTGATCACAAAGAAGCAAAGTTTAAAAGGTAGGAAGAAAATTCCATTGCATACACTTCACTTCTATTACTTTACTAACCTTGGTGGGTGGTGGTTTTTCTTCTGGTTTGTCCATGTGGGACTTGGAAATATGAGATTATGTTTTGCTACAACTCGCATTAGTTATTGTGTTTGCATTACTGTTATTAGAGAGTATGTTGCTTCGCACGCTGATCATTCCTGCCACCGAAGTTCTCATGTATTCTTCTACCCTCTTCAAGTTGAAAACTTTCTAATTCCTGTTCATTTTGATTTCCCAAGTTGCCCATATAATTTCTGCCTATTTAAATTTCTCTCAATATCTAATTTCACTTTGAATTTTTCTTTGTTTGATGTTCGGTCATGAGAATGTTGAAAACACGGATTGATTGATGTTTGTCAATTAATGAGAAAATGTACTAATGAGACATCGTTTTGATGTACATGGCATATCCAATAGATATTCTCTGATTATCTTCAAGCCCTCCATCTTATACTAGCGACTGATGGGTGTAATGCCAAGAAAGCGTATAATTGAGATGATGAGTGACTCACCTAACCCCGTTGCTTTGCATAATCTCAGTACTTTCTGAAGCAAGAAAGTTCCTTCAGCATGATACCTCGGTAAATTATGCATGAAACGGTTTCAAGTATGGGAGCAAAAGGTTAAAACTCGGTCGTGAGGGAGGGGATTGCCGACCCATCTGCGTTAACAAGGGGGATTTCATGGGAAGGAGCCCCCTCGCAAGGCGTAATGGAACACTGCGAACGTGTGCAAAATAATTGCGATCTCCCAGCGCAAACCTCCCCCGCGACACCGGGCAGACATAACAACCTTATTATCGTGTGAGAGCAGAAAGGGCTCATATCACTCGTGTTTACCATGTGGCCGAACACGAGATTTTGTTTGTACAAAACAGCAAAATGTTGGCACATGGCTTGTAAAGAAGGTTTCTGTCGCAAAAAGAGGGCCTTCACGCGTCGTATCGATGCAAGAGTTGGTGGTTATTGGGGCTTCCAACTTCCAACTCCTTACTGAAAGCTGATATTATGAAGATGTGAAATAACTGAGAATTCCATCTCTCGTAATCATATACTCTGCAGTGTTTTATGAACTGTCATTACCTACCCATAGGTTAAGTTAATTACATAACGCGAGCAGTAACGTGACGCGTCCACTCTAGTACGCTAGTATATTTTTCTTCGCATTTTTTGAAATTTTCAGCACAAAATTAACCTTTAATAATGGTCTAGATTGATTGCAAAAAGTTTATAATAGAAGGGAACGTTTCTACCTCATAGTACCTAAGAGAAAGTAAAATAAACAACCATTTCAGGTTGATTCCTTTCATCAGATGACTTCCAGAGAGAAATCAGAAAATTGTTTTCTGATGATTTCGCTCATAGCCACTTATTGCCTCACCCGCTTAAATGGAGAGGGGTTCACCAACGACGTGCGATGCCGCCCTCGAGTCACCAATTCAGATAATTTCCCGGCCCGAAACATAACAGGTACAGTTTTAATACGAAACACTGCGAAATTATTACACAACGGTTTTTCTCTGTATAGTTCACCCTACAAGTACCTTCCAAGGACCAGAGGAAGGGAGGTTTATGAGGCAGGGCTTGGGTAGAGAAAAACCAGGTGTTTAGGTAAATTTCACAATAAACTTTTACAAAGTTTAATTGATGTATTTTCTCCGGGATAAATATGTTTGAACCAATGGTTTTACTAGCATCGGTGAGCTCTGGAGTACTACTTAAAGAGTTTCATTTATTTAATTACGGCTTTCGACGATCACAAACGTTGTTGTTCACCAGCATAACATACACTATGCATATACAATAGTTGGAAATGATGTTAAATTGTTGGTAACATGTTTGATACAAACTGGAAAAAAAAATCAAAAAAGAATCTCAAAACGAATATTGCGACAGATGTCAAGGCTGGAGGTGTGACGTCAATTTTCGCCTGAGACACCGCAGACCATCAAAGAAAAACTCGAAGTTGGTGTCCTGGAGAAATGAATTAACCATACGTGGTATGCGGTTCGTAGGACGGTTCCTTTGGTAATTATAGGCAGCAAATGGAACACGAAACAAATGGCTGTGTGTGAAAAATAGTGGTTGAAATTTTGAAAACGCCCTAGCTCGAAAAATTTTGATATAAAGGTATTGTTTTTCCATCAATTTAGGATAGTATTGAACTTTAAGAATTTTTAGAGACGCCCTGTAGGACAAACCGTTCGCTCCCTACGAGAATTTATGGGTTAGACTTACGATAAATCAGAAACACAAGTGTGAATCGCAAAAAAGGCCTATTCTCCGTTCATATTTTAGCTGACCGAAATGCGATCGATGTTTTTCTTCATGTTGGTTGGTGGTAACAATAGCAAAGCTGTGTTCTTTGCAGACAAGTGATCTATATAGAAAAATAATAAACCTTTGATTAATAATTTGCTGCGTTTTGATTCACCATTTTATTGTAATGTTTTGGAACTGGAGCGAGGAGGCATAGTTGTGGTCTCAGCTGCAAAGTTCAGGGCTTCTCCAGCTTAAATCGGACCTCACACTACATACCCCATTTAATAGTAAAAACGTCTGCCAAGTGGGTGTGGCACATAGCTTCTTCGTATTCATAAGCCGATTGTATAGATGATCTGATGCATAGTAGTTAATCTCAAAACAGCAATCTCTAAGTACCTTCCACTACCCTCATAGGGGACCATCTACACGCATATCTGAACAATCCTGAGAAATTTCGTCGAAATAGGATGGAAATGTAGAAGTTAAGCTTGTTATAAGGAGTTCACGTTTGTGCATGCGCAGCAACTACTATTGGACTGGGGGAGATGATTGTCATAGGGATGATTGTCATAGGGAGATGATTGTCATAGGGGACGGTCTACAAGCCAACCTGAACAATCCTAGAGAATTTAATAAAATTCAGATGAAAAATGTAAGTGTTTAGGCTGTTTCAAGGATTTTACGTTTGCGCGGAGACAACTGTCAATTTTAAGGCCTTGATTTTCATTGAGGACGATCTATAACCTAATCTGGATAATCCCTGAAAATATCATCGAAATCAGATTGATAATGTGGAAGTTATGGCTGTTACAAGGAATTCACGTTCGCGCATTCGCAACGGCTACTATCATTCCGGGAGAGGGCGTCGGTGGTCTAGTGGACAGTGTACCCGACTGCGGTGATAGGATAAGAACCGTCTTGCGGGGACGCGCGTTTGAGTCTGGTCGCCAGCAGAAAGTTTTCTGTCTATTAGACGATCGGCAATCTCTCGTTCCAACCCAGGGCGGTGATGTTTGGGAAGCCATGGGCGAAATCATCAGAACAAATTCTGATCTCCCCTTAGGGAGACAGCTGATGACGTCCGCGACGCCAAGAATGGCAGTCGGACGAAAATTCGACCTGAAATGGTTGCTTACTTTACTTTTTTACTTTACTATCATTCCGGGATTGATGATTTTCATAGGGGACCGTCTACAAGCCAACCCACACAAACACTGAAAATTTCATCGAAATCGGACAACTTCGTATGCCGGTTACAAGGGTTTTATGACAGGCACGAAACCAAAATTGTTCAGAAAGGTCTAAAACGTTAAACGCAGGATTTTCGATTTTGGAGAACTTTTTTTTCAACCTTGAAAAGTGAAAACAAAGCTTCCGCAACCTTGGTAGACTTCGAAGCAAAAAGAGAAGACATAAAGAAATTCATGGTATACCAGTCGACAAAATTAAGAATTGCACCCATCAAGTACTTACGGGAAGTTTGCTACAAAAGTACGAATTTTCCCCACAATCTTACGTCAGAGTGGAAACCCTTAGTCAAACGCTGAAATGACAGGTGTTGAGAGTGGGCATCGCATACGAAGTGCAGTCGAGGGAAAATAGACCTCATTCAGGTTAACTAGGGGTTATCACACGGTCTTCTTCATCCCCTAACTACAGGATGTGGAGGCGATCGAGGACAGTTTTGCGGCATTTTTTTTTTTTTTTTACTGCTGTAGGTAATAGGTGGAGAAAAAGAAGGTCTTAAATTTTTCATACACCTTCCCGTCGTTCGTGTCACTTATTGAGGGAAATTGGCGCGAGGAGGGAAGAGGAAGGGGGGACGTCTCTCGCGTTTACGATGATTGACAAACTTTATTAGACGTTCAATGTTGAAGGAGGTAAGAACACGGTGGATATGAGGGTTTAAAAAAAACTGGGGGTGAATGAGAGGACGGAGGGGGTGAAACCCGTAATTTGTGTTGATTGGAATCGAACGTGTTCAACGGTTGGAGGGGAGACGCGTGATGTCTTGCCACTCACATCGATTTTCCCGAAAAAAAAACTGTTCCGCGCTCGTGGAGTTGAATTAATTTTCGACTTTTCATCGCGTACAAGTCATCCATACGAACGGTAATAAATCCCACGAACACAGGCACCAATGATTTCGAGTGGATCTCCAAGGAATGTGCAGGTCTTTGTCCCCACACATCCGATAGACAGGGTGTCCCAAGTCGAAAGAACAATACTTCAGGAATCGATTCTACAAATAATTTGCGACAATTTTCCTTCCTAGCCCTTTTTCAACCCTCTCAAAATGAAACTTTTTCACTTTAAAGTTTTTTCTTGTTGTCGACCTTGCGGGATTAAAATGGTCATTACTTCCATATTTTCTATGCAAATTCAAATCTGTATAGACCGTTGGGACAAGTGTTAAATTTCCTATATGAGCCCTCGAGCATTTTTTAAAAAATGTACACTTAGATAGTCATTTCACCTCAAACTTAAAAACTTGGATATTTGTCAATTAAAAAAAAACATTTTTTTGTGATTTTTTTTTCCTGAGATCCTTAAAAGCATAAAACATGTTCCATTTTATCAGCTTTACAACGGTAACCCATTTTTTTAGATTTACTATGGTATATGAGGGGGGGGGGGGTTGTGTTTGAATGTTGAAAAAGGTGAGTTCTTTTTCAACGAATCGCGTTAAGGCGGCGGAGGAGGATATAGCACCCCTCAGTAGAAGCTAACCTTCGTCTACTTCAGGTTCTTTTAACGGAACGGTCGATTCTTTAAAAAAGAATTAACGTGTTCCGCATTCAAACACCATTTTCCCCCTCAAATGTCATAGTAAATCTAAAACTTGGGATACCGTTGGAAAGGTGATGAAATGGAGCATGTTTTAGGGTTTAGAATATATCTAAAGATAGTGTTTCAGCAGGAAAAACTCACAAAAATGTTTATAAAAACAAAATCTGCCAAATTTTCAAGTTTCAGGTAGGATGACTATAATGACTATTTTAGTGGACATTTTTCTTCAATGCTCTTGAGCTCATAATTAGGGGAATGTCATCAGATATCAACGGTGTAATCAGATCTGAATTTGATGGGAAAATAAAAAAGGTATATCCATTTTAGTTCCGCAAGGGCGAAAACTCGAAAAAATAGCATTTTCATAGTTCTACGAGAGAAAAGTTGTTGCAAATTGGTTGTAGAATCGATTCCTGAAGTATTGTTCATTCGTCTTGAGACACCCTGAATGGTTTCTACTCGTGGGTTAATTCTCATGTAAACAGTACATTCATCAATAATGACTCATTCATGAGCCTACTGGCAACAGAAATATCACCGTACCAAGCTGGTACCGCAAATATCAGGGGTGTGGATGCTCCCCTGAAGCGATTCCCTTCTGCACACCGACGGGTTTATTTTGGCTTTGAAAAACTTTGAATTCTAGTTTTAGGGGTAAAAAGGACAAAAAACCTGAAAAGGGTTCATTACTCTTTGATGTGATACCAAACATTTGCACATAAAGACGCTTTTTGGTGTTGTAAATTGAAAGTAACACATGTTATCTTATATTTTCCTTCAAGCGTTAATTTGAGAATTTATGCAATTTTATAGTTATTTCCAATAATTGTTTATTATTTTTCATCATTAACATATTGTTGTGAAAACATTTAGAGGAGTTAGTAGGCAAAAAGCCCAAGGGTTTGCACGATATCAAATGCTTTTTGCTCAAATAACGCTGACAGTGTGAGCGTTTTTCAGTATGTATGACTGATGTAGGTATACACTTTGACATCAATTCATAATCATATTAACAACAAAATCAAGTTAACAAGAGGATTAGTGTCGAAATTTTCGTTTGATCGCACCAATAAATAAATATTGGTCATTTGGGTCCAAGAAAAAATGACAGGTTTCCAGCTTCGGGAATTCACCAACGTTACACTTTGGAGTCAACAGTTACACAGAATATTACGTTTGATTATCCAGTGATTGGTGGAGAGTCACAGAGTAGTCAGAAATATTTGCAGGAAAATGACGGCTCGGGTCGCCATGACTCGAGGCGAATACTGAAGGGTTGAAGGGGACCAAACCCAACTCAGATTATACTTAAAATTTAATGTACTTCAACTATTGAAAATAAAAGAAAAACTCTTACTATAAATTTACTATTCAAAGCTATTCAGAAGTTGAAAAAATGACTTACAAAATGCAAAAACCGAAATCATTGACTTCGGTTCCTCTTTTAGGACTTTTTTGATGTAATGTTGGCGATTTTCATAAAACTACTGGAAATTTGAAAACTATAAAATATCAACACTGTCATTATGAGTCCATTGTTGAGATTGGTCGATAAATATACTTAAAAGGTCACGTCTAGCTTGTGCAATAGTCATCTCCTCGGAGCGTGGGAAAACCTAGTTCATCAAATTCGCAGTCGCCAGAACTCCTCTCGTCACCCTGAAGATGGGAAATCTCTTCGCGGAGCGGTCTGAATTCATTAAACTGTTTGCCTGAATTCACTTAGTGGCTTTATTAAGTGTTGTAAACTGAAGGGAACGCGGAAGGCCTGTAATTGCTCAATGAAGAAGTAAAGTGGGGGCTCAAGTTGGTGAACAAGTAAAGCAAAGCGTGTTGGAAGTTTACCACACTCGAGGCAGTTGCGAGGCGTCGATGAAGAGGGATGCAACAACCTGTGCTTTGGCACCTGCCGACTAATTTCCCTACCTCGACAGACGTCTCACCTACGAGGAAAAGTACTGTTTCGTAGAACAGGTGGTTTTGCGGTATATTTTTGGCACCAGAACAAACAATACCTACCTTTATTATGTTCCAATGAGCTTCTTTTTCTTTCCGGAAGGTTTTTGCTTCCGGTTCCTCCAACGGTAACAAAAAGATCGTTTTCAAAATCAAAACTTTTGATAGATAATTATTGAGCAGTATCTTGCGTTATTTGTACCGATTTTTCTTCTGCTGAGATTTAAATCGCGAAGTGACAACTCATGTGAAGCTGGTTCAGAGGACCAGAGTATCCATTGGTGTCAAAGTGGTTCCTTCGCAATAATGAGTGCCTCCAGTCGTGCTTAAGGGTTCTTGAAAAAATGGCGCAGTTCTGATCATCCATTTGTCTTCATGGATAGCGCAGGGCTCGAACTTGGTCTGGCTCGGTCGAAGACAAATTTCTCCAAAACGACCTTCAGACCAATTCATTCGTATGACTTTCTAAAGCCCTTCAGGTGAATTCCTTCATATTACCTTGGCCCTTCAGACGACTTCCTACTCAAGTACTTCAGAAGCCTTTCAGACAAAATCCTTCGTACAACCTTAGAAGTTCTCCTGGTCAATTTATTCGTATGACCTAAAGAAGCCCTTATACGAACTTCTTCATTATTATGTGTTTCTAATTTCAAATGAACTATATGACTTTCTACATAAATGAACTTCAGAAGCTTTTCAGACGAAAAAAACAGTGATAAAATTAGTAAATATCTCGAAACTACAATGCTGACAACTCAGAGAATGAACTACTCCAATTGTTAAACAATATACGGTATGGAATCGGAACAGATTCTGCTCCCATTTCATTCTGCTATTGCGAACATCATGATGTGTCACCCATCGAATGACGAATCATGCCCTTTTTGAACATTTTCCTAGGCACCTCACCATATCTGATGTATATAAGTCATTGGTGAAGCATTTGATTGTGTTGATGAACTTGCTACTAACTCTGATGATCTGACCTTCAAGATGGGATCTCCTAAAGCTCCGACTTCTTCTAAGGGACACAGATGTAGCTATGGACTGTTCTTATGAACAGATCGATTCTATATTCTCCAGTAGAGGGCTTGACGTGTCTACTGGGTTTCTCACAAGTTTCAAGGAGATGATATCATCTTATGAAGAACTATTTTCTGACAATAGAGGTTTTAAACCCACTAATGGTTCCTCTGTAGTTCGGAAGACGGCGAAGAAAATCACAGGCTGAGCAATTCGTTCTTGAAAATGGCTATGTAAGTGAAATGGGAATTTGTTGGATGAAGCAAAGGAACCTCAAGAAAATTCAACTGAAGAGGCTCCAGCAGAAACTGAATTAAATAGTTGAGGGAGTTGGAGCTATCCAGACATGTTAGAGGAGATCCTTACACAAAGAAAGAAAGAAAATATTTCAGAAATCATTTTCCCCAGAGTTTTGGTAAACCATGCAGACAGGAAATCTTCAAAATGTTTTAGGGTCTCAATAACCATCAACTGCCAAAGAGTTTTGTGATTACCAAATCACAAATACAAATTTTTAATTATCTGACTATTTTAGTGAAACTTGGGTGTCACATTGCACAATCCTGAAGAATAAAAACTCAAAATTAGATAATACAGACTGCTAAGGAATTACCACTCGCAAATGGGTTGCTACTTTATTGTGGGTAATACATGAAGTTCCTAATTAAAATCAAAATACATAACAAAATATTAAAAAAATCAAAACTACAGACGTAGTTATCTGAGGTCAAGAAAATGTACATGAATGTTGTAAAATAAAGTAGTGACTTGGTGATTGGGACAGGCGGCTCAAATATATATTATGGGTAGGATTAGTGAAAGTTGAGCACATAACAGCTCTGGAATTAGCGACCCCACAAAACTGCCAGAGGCAAATGGGCTAAACTGCATTTTCTGGTGAAATTGCGGGGCTACAAGATGGAATATAAATATGTACCACTCCCAGTAGATTTGACAGCCATTAGAGCCACGAAGACAAATTTGAATTTTAGAGAGAGATTTTAAAATTGAAGCAAAAAACCCGTTTTTTGTCTCTCCTGCAAAATTTGGACGTTAGTTTCGTTCTTTTGGTTCCAGGGGGGTGTTCAAATTCGTCCTTCTGGCGCTGAGCCGTAATGTTATTGTATAATAGACAAGGTTAGTGGACGTGAGGGCCTCGAGGTGAGGAAGCTATGTGCCACACTCACTTGCCATGCGTTGATCGATCCATAATCTGTTTCACGTAAAAAACGCTGAAAATTATTACACAAATATTTATTATTTTCCTATCTCGATCACTCTCCTGCAAAGTACACAGCTTTGCCATTGTCACTAACTACCAATCATCAAATTTATTTTGGATAAATAGGTAAGTCAAATATTTTTTCTTCACACTTAATGCGAAGAAATAGGGAGTTTCGGGTGCCTTCTTTAGGACATTTGAATACTGGTTGCTAAGGGCGCAAAACAACGATCGCATTTTGGTCAGCTAAAATTAAAACCAATATTAGGATTCTTTAGCAATTCATGTGTTTCTGATTTATCGTAAGACCAACTACTCTTATAGAGCTACAAAGCTCTGGTTGGTCTCATTCGATTCTAAAAATGCAATACTATCTTAAATTGAAGAAACAACAATAACTTGATATCGAAATTTTTTGAGCTAGGACGTTTTGAGAATTTCAGCCTTTATTTTTCATTCCTTAGAAGTGACCTACATCAACCAAGCCTCGTAGTACAACTAGACCCCGATAGAGCCCATATACCAAATTTCATCAAAATCGGTACATGGGAACTAAGGCAAACGTGTACGGCGGACGGACGGCCAAATTTTTATTCGATTTTTGGATTTACGTACCTTGAAACGTAAACCAACTAATTTTTTTTGGAGGGGGGGGGGGGGGGTAAATGTTTTTCCTTGGTCGATTCCAAAGGTTTATTATTGAAAATAATGAACAAAAATTCTAATCTAAAGTCGCTTGTGCCACTTTAATGACCCTACGCAGTAAATCGTTGCAACCATCGGATGGGTTGGTACGCGTAAGATAAAAAGATTCAAAATAGAATTTAAAACTGTAAAATTATACCCACACACTGATCGGTCGAGAATCCACCGAGAGGGTTCGAACCCCCCAGTAGGTAATAACACTCATCATCCACTCTTCCGGTGGTTGGCGAATTCCACCCTCAAGCATTTCGGCCTCCGTTTTCAAATTAGTGTAATGCTTCTTCTTCGAGGTCCTTTCTACTACACGTCGAGTGCCCTCGATAAAGTGCCCTCTTCCGACTCCTCAGTCGTCCCCTCGAAAATTGAATTCACCGAAGCGGTTCACTTTCTGCATTGTGACGACGTGTGCTGGTACGTTTTCGTCTGTATTTATTTGCTGAAGAGTACCGAGATATTGAGGAAAGACCACAAGGTCCATTTCTTTGAAAGATTCCAATCAAAATCAGAAGTTTTAGCGATATTTCGAAAAAATGCTGCAAATTATTACGGAGAGGTATACCTATTATTATTATTTTATTTTATTTTATAGATAACTCGCCGGCAAAAAAACAGCTTCGACATTAGTCACTCCCTGCCAACCATAATTTTGCACCAAAATCAAGTTTCTTTCTCTTCCCTATCAGGATACGGAACAAACGGTTGGTCCTACATAGCTCTGGGTGGTCTCATTCGATTCAAAATTCAATTAAATTTATATCGGTGAAAAAACAATACCTTTATTTCGAACTAGAGAGCTTTTGAAAATTACAATTTGATAATTACCCCTTTTTCCACCCCTTCGAATTGATTGACTTCAACCAAAAGCTTCGCTTCACAAATAGAGCAGATATATCAATTTTCATCAAATTTGATCCATAATAACTAAGAAAAGTGCCGGACGGACAGATTTTTTAAAATTCGATATTTGGATTCTACGTACATTGAAACGTGAACCAACTAATTTTTAGGGGAGATTAACATTTTCCTTATTGCTCAATTCCAGAGGTCCATTATTGAAAATAATAAACCAAATGCGGGAAACAAGAGCGCCTGGGGTATTACTTTCCCTCACGGTGTCAGTCCAGGGTTAAACAAATAGCCTGTGCTTACATCAAGGTAGTAGGATTTGTAAAAAATCTAAAGAAAACTCGGCGCTTTGCGCCTCGGCGGGGGGCTCCGCCCCCCTGCACCCCCCGGTTTATTTCTTTTTCCATACTCTGTATGAAATCATAGGAACACAGAATGTGTTTTTGCGATGCTAGTCATCCGTTAAATAAAAAACAACAATAATAAATGTGGAGTCTTTGGCAATAATAAAATAAATAATTGTTAGACATTTAATTTGGTCTAAAACCCTATAAATGTTATATAAATAAATATGTAACTACAAGAAAAATACTATATAAATTGAGAGCTTTCCAACGAATGGTGAACAATTTCTGTGCAATGAACACTGCGGGAGTTCTATTTCCTTACCAACGGCTTGGTTGTACGTGAAAATCATTATAAAAGGCGCGTAACGGTTTTTTCTGTCGCTTTTTCGTGACGATTTTTTTTCGGTAGGTCATCGCAAAAACACATTCTGTGTTAAAAAGTCGAGAATTTACAAGTGAGTTACTCTGTAAGACAGAAGAGAAGATTTTTTTTGCCACCCTCTGATACGGATACTTCAAGATAGACTAGGACCAAGTACAGCTCTGTGGGATCAACTATTCCATCTCTAGCAAGACGAAAAATAAATCAAGACCCTGAATGGTCGGTTAAAATAATATGGTGTATTCAGAATCAGCGGTAAATACTAGAATTTCTATCTGATAAAATTTTGAAGATATCATCAAGGTGAAATGGGCGTCGCGGGCTTGGGCCTGTGGAGAGTTGGATGTCACACAGGGAAGTGATAAATTTCCCTTTATCGTGCTACCTAATACATACATACATACAGACTCTCTTACCGTCATGAATATAGTAATGTAATTTCTTATTTGCAGGGGTATAACAAACGACAATGACAAACAAGGTGTCTACCATTTGGATGCACCAACACTCCGAATAATTCCGACTGATAAAACGCTGCAAATTATTACACAGAGGTTTATTATTTTTCTGTATAGATCACATGAAGAAAAACATCGATCACATTTCGGTCAGCTAAAATTTGAACGGAGATTAGGCCTCTTTTGCGATTCACACTCGTGTTTCTGATTTATCATAAGTCCAACACTTAAATTCTCGTAGGGAGCGAACGGTTTGTCCTACAAGGCTACGCGTGGTTTCTAAAAATTGTAAACATTCAGTACTATCCTAAATTGATGGAAAAATATTGCTTTTATATCCAAATTTTTCGAAGTAGGGCGTTTTTAAAATTTCAACCCTTATTTTGCACCCCTTAAAAGTGACCTACATCAACCAAAAGCTTCAGGGCAAAACTAGCTCCCAAATGGAGCCTATATACCAAATTTCATCAAAATCCGTCAATGCAAACTAAGGAAAGTGCCGCATGTGGCGTTCGGCGGACGGACGGAAAATTTTTTATTGGATTTACGGATCAAACACATCAAATTTTGACGAGGGGGGGGGGGGTAACACTTTTTTTTTCTTGGTCGATTCCAAAGGTTCATTATTGAAAATAATAAACCAAAATAGGGAGCTTCCATATCATGGACAACTGAATACAACTCGAAGAAACGAACAGCGATCGCGTTTTAGTCAGATAAAATTTGGACGGAGATTAGACCTCTCCGGTGATTCACACTCGTGATTCTGTTTTATCGAAGAAAAGCCCTCAAGTACCGTATGGACCGAACGGTTTGTCCTACAGAGCTCCGTGTGGTCTCTAAAAATTCAATACTATCTTAAATTGGTAAAAAAGTGATACTTTTATTTTGAGAGTTTTCGAGCTAGAGCACTTTTGAAAATTTCAACCCTTAAGTGACTGTAGTTAATAAAAAGCTCTGCGGCACAACTAGACGCCTAGAAGCTTCAGGGCAGCACAACTAGAAGCTTCAGGGCAAAACTAGCTCCCAAATGGAGCCCATAAACCAAATTTCTACCAAATCGGTCCAGTGTTGCTAGGAAAAGTGTGGCGTACGGCGTACGGCGGACGGACGGAAAATTTTTTATTCGATTTTCGGATTCTACGTACCTTGAAACGTAAACCAACAAATTTTGAGGGGGTGTTAAATTTTTCTTGGTTGATTGCAAAGGTTTATTATTGAAAAAATTTCAAAATTCATGAAATTCATACATGAAATTTTTTCTTAACCCACTCAAAATGCCTTTTCGGTTCATTATTTAATAATGAACCAAAAATGCGTTTTGACACCCTATATACATATATCAACTACTTAGGTATGTTTATCGTAAGTATTGACAAAATAAGGGGCCCAAAACCAGTTACATCGTCAAAACTCAACGGGCCCAAATCAGTCGTGATTTCATACGTGCGGGCCCAAACCCGGACCACCTGGTGACAATTGCTTGAAATTGGTTGAAATGTTCCTTGAAGAGATGATTGACGTCCCACCTATGATTTTTGAGTTACCCTCGCTCAAGGAGAAGATGAACATTAATATATTCAGACTCTACAGTCATGATTTGTCCATTATTGATGTATCCATGTTCATTCACATCAAAACACCTATAAATTAGCGGAAAAGAGCCATCCAAGTTATACCGTCACCTCCGTTGTCAATTCTATTTATACTGTCCGCGTTACAACGTTATTGGGTACTTACAATACCTACAACACAACTCTATAAGGTAAAATAATTATTGTGGAAGGGGGGAAAACCTGTAGCGTCATGACGGACAGATGATTGCCGGCAGTAAATTTTAAGAATATTGAACGAGGCAAAGTGAAGCTGGCAAACGTACAGCTATTATCACCAGGTGCGATCGCTTGGGAACAAAGGATTGCGCGCTACTTCGCATATAATTACGCCCGTATTACCTACTCCGTTGAAGAACAAACTGGGAAAAGATTAACTTTTGCAAAAGGGACGTAAAACGTATTTTTTCCGTTCTACTCACTCGGTGTTTACGGACGTTATTCACTGTGAATCGATTGCAACATGATTTCAGAACAATGTCGAACGTTTATGAGAAGGATTTTTCCTTCCATAGAACTGAGAAGTGCAGCGCACGTCCGGTGCAGATTTGGATTCAGCAACTTAATACGGTAATTGGGTAATTTCAAGACGAGAAACTGAACTTTTCGAACTCGTTTAGGGAAATTACTTGTATTGCAAAAATAATAAGCAATTGAAATAAAAGAGGTGGGAAAGAATGAAGTAACAGCTAAACTGGGATCTGATTGGTCAAGATCTAGCATCTAATTTTTGTTTACCAATGTACCTTTATGAACAAGTACTATTATGTAAGTTTACATAATCATGTAAACTTATGTAACGATATACAGACTTCAGGAATCGTTTTAGAATGTTCAAAACGAATATCAGCGAAAAAAAAAAAAGTCTGCCAAGTGGGTGTGGCACATAGCTTCCTCGTATCCATAACCCGATTATATAGATGATCCGATGCATAGTAGTTAATCTCAAAACACCAATCTCTAAGTACCTTCCACTACCCTCATAGGGGACCATCTACACGCTAATCTGGGAAATCCTAGAAAATTTCATCAAATTCGGATGAAAAATTAAGTGAGTAGATGTATGTGATTGGATCAAAAAAATACTAAGCCTCGCCTGGGATTCGAACCCGCGACCCCTGGGGGACAGTTGAAGTTACGGCTGTTACAAGTAATTCACGTTTGCGCATGCGCAGTCGCTTCTATCAGTCCCGGGATGATGATTTTCACAGGGGACTATCCACAACCTAATCCACATAATCCCTGAAAATTTCATCGAAATCGGGTGAAAAATGTTGAAGTTATGGCCGTTACAAGGAGATTCACGTTTGCGCATGCGCAGTGGCTACTATCAGTCCGAAGGTGATGATTTTCATAGAGGACCATCTAAATACTAATTTGTAACATCCCTGAAAATTTCATTGAAATCGGATTGAAAATGTAGAAGTTATGGCCGTTACAAGGAATTCACGTTTGCGCATGCGCAGTCGCTTCTGTCAGTCCGGGGATGATGATTTTCATAGGGGACCATCTAAATACTAATCTGTAACATTCCTGAAAATTTCATCGAAATCGGGTAGAAAAAGTGGAAGTTATGGCCGTTACAAGGAAATTCACGTTTGCGCATGCGCAGTGGCTACTATCAGTTCGAAGAGGATGATTTTCATAGGGGACCATCTAAATACTAGTCTGTAACATCCCTGAAAATTTCTTCGAAATCGGATGGAAAATGTAGAAGTTATGGCCGTTACAAGGAATTCACGTTTGCGCATGCGCAGTCGCTTCTATCAGTCCGGGGATGATGATTTTCATAGGGGACCGTCTACACACCAACCCGCACAATCCCTGAAAATTTCATCGAAATCGGACAATAACTTCGTATAGTTATGCGCGTTACAAGGAATTCATGACAGACAGACAGACAGACAGACAGACAGACGGACAGACAGACAGACAGACAGACACACAGACACGGAACCAAAATTGTTCAGAAAGGTCTGAAACGCAAAACGCGAGTGGAAATTTTGATTTTGGAGAACTTTTTTTTTTCGTCCTTGAAAAGTGAAAACAAAGCTTCCGCTACCTTGGTAGACTCGGAAGCAAAAAATCGTAAAAGTTGATTAAAAATTTTCAAACTACAATAATCTGAATGGAGTTGGAAGAAAATCAATTGTACTTATGTGTTCAAATGTCTTGAATGAAAAATTTTGACGAGAAAAGTGAAAAATGTGTACAGGGTATCCCGCCAGACAAAACCCACCCCTAAAAACCTTTATTGGTCTACACATTATTTTTACCCATTTGAATGTTATAACCCACAATATTCATGTTATTTTTCCAAGGATTACGTTAGCTCCCTACGTGAATTTAAATGGTGGACGTACGATAAATCAGAAACACGAGTGTGAATCGCAAAAGAGGCCTAATCAAATCCGTTCAAATTTTAGTTGACCGAAATGCGATCGATGTTTTTCTTCATGTTGGATGGTTGGTGGCTTTGCAGACGTGTGATCAATATAGAAAAATAATAAACCATTGTGTAATAATTTGCAGCGTTTTTTTCTATTTTCAGTATACCATACCAACATACTGTATGAACTGGGTATGCTTTGAAGATGCTAAGAGTCGATATTCACATCCTACTCGTCTCCACGAACTCATAGAGTACCCACACGGCTACTGCATTTCTGGATTCAAAAAATATACTCAAGTCTTCATTGTATGCACTTAAATATAGTTTTTTTGCTTCCGAGTCTACCAATGTAGCGGAAGCTTTGTTTTCACTTTTCAAGGATGAAAAAAAAAGTTCTCCAAAATCAAAATTTCCACTCGCGTTTTACGTTTCAGACCTTCCTGAACAATTTTGGTTCCGTGTCTGTGTGTCTGTGTGTCTGTCTGTCTGTCTGTCTGTCTGTCATGAATTCCTTGTAACGCGCATAACTATACGAAGTTATTGTCCGATTTCTATGAAATTTTCAGGGATTGTGCGGGTTGGTATGTAGACGGTCTCCTATGAAAATCATCATCCCCGGACTGATAGAAGCGACTGCGCATGCGCAAACGTGAATTCCTTGTAACGGCCATAACTTCTACATTTACCATCCGATTTCAATGAAATTTTCAGGGATGTCACAGATTAGTATTTAGATGGTCCCTTATGAAAATCATCATCCCCGGACTGATAGAAGCGACTGCGCATGCGCAAACGTGAATTCCTTGTAACAGTCATAACTTCTACATTTTCCATCCGATTTCAATGACTTTTTCAGGGATTATGCGGGTTGGTGTGTAGACGGTCCCCTATGAAAATCAGCACCTTCGAACTGATAGCAGCCACTGCGCATGCGCAAACGTGAATTTCCTTGTAACGGCCATAATTTCTACATTTTCCATCCGATTTCAATGAAATTTTCAGGGATGTTACAGATTAACTTGTTTCGATGTTTTGAGATTAACTACTATGCATCGGATCATCTATACAATCGGGTTATGGATACGAGGAAGCTATGTGCCACACCCACTTGGCAGACGTTTTTCAAATATTTGGACAATTTTCATTTTTGGAAAGTGCATTGGTATCAACATTTTCTCGCTGAATCCGAATATACTATTATGATTTTGAAGGTAATAACCACAAAAACCGGGAACACCCCATTTTTATTGGACTAGTTTTGAAATTTGGACCTCTTAGGGTTGTCCAAAATGTCTGGCAACGGATTTCAGTTAAATTTTTTTTCTCGGAAAAGTTCATTTCAAAAACTTTGAGGACATTTCAATAGCTTTATTTTCCTTGAAAATGTGCTAATAACTATTCCCACCCAACTTAACTGGAAATTAAGATAATATCGCTAGATTTTCCTTTAAATATCAAAATGTAAACCATCAGAACAAGCTCTCTCTAGATGATTCCTCTCAGAAGAATATGAAATTGAGGTAATTTCGCGAGATTTGCCTTCTATAATTTCTATTTTTATTTAAACATTCTTACATAAATATATTGACATAGTACACGTGAAATATCATTAGAATGCTACCCCTCCCCCCTCCATGTGAGGAAATTCTCGTGCTTGGGGGAGGAGTTGCCTTGAACAAATTACTAATTAAAATAAGGTGGATTTACATCAGCGTGGAAAATACATAAACATAGAGTGTAGAAAAACTAAGTTGATAATACATAAATATAAACTGCAGGAAAAAATTATGTTATAAACAATTGTTTTATTGCTAATTTGAATGTGTGCAAGGAGGTCGCTTTTGTCACCTGGGAGGGAAGATCATTAAAGCGTTTCGCCTTTATATGAACACGCTAATAATTAGCGTGTTCATTGTCAATTATTGACCCGCTGTGGTAGAACGAAAAGGAATCTTAATGCTCCCATAGTTACGTGTATTTGAGCCAAAAAATTCGCATTTTCCGGCTTTAATATTCTTATATGTTACAATTAAAGTTATAATTTTGGATATTGAATCAAAATTTGGAACTTTGAACTGCTCAAATACCTCAGAAGATGGAAAGCATCTGTGGTTTTCGAGAAGGGTTTTTATCAAACATTTCTGAGCTGCAATAAGAGGTTGCAGAGTAGTCGCGCTTGCACCCCCCCCCCCCCCCCCAAACGGCAACACCGTAGGACAGAACCGAGTGGACTAGGGCATGATAACATTGGCTTAAATTTGCAAGAGTTAAGAACCCACTACTACACAACAGATTCCTGTCATTCTTCTTAGTCGACGACACAAAATTGAGGTATTATCTTTCCAATTTAAGCATTGGTCCACCATTATTCCTAAGTACTTGAATGAACTAACCTGCACTTATTACTGGTAAGGAACAAGAAACGCCTGCACTTCCCTCTCTTTGATGACTATCAAAGATCCCAACTCAGGGACACCCACCGAACGAAGAGAAAAACATACAAACTTTGATATTAAATGAATGGGGTTAGTTCCGCTAGTTATAAGAATACAATTATTATCTACGTACCGTATTGGAGAATCCGTCGTAACCAGCAAGTCGAGTACAGGAGGCGAGCGCTTTCGATGCAAAGACATCATCTTCAGCCTCCTGTACTCGACTTGCTGGTTACGACGGATTCTCCAATACGGTACGTAAATAATAATTGTATACAAACTTTGTTTTCGAAACTTTCAACTTGAAGCTGTTCTTATTCAACCATTGAACGACCAATTTCAAAGAATTTTCAGCCCTGAGTACCACCTCAGAAATACGAGGAGGATGGATGTTGATAGTTTTGCTGACTTACCTGCTTCCAAGACCTGAGCCATAAGCCATCGATTCGTTACGTGGCTTGAATTTATCGAGCTGAAACGCAAGAGGGAGTGAGTGTGTTTGGGATGGTAAGGTGTAAGATATTCAGATGAGAAACGGAGGGTCCAGTGGTCGCATCTTAGCAACAAACCCCCCTCAGCCCCTCACCACAGGCTACGGTACTGAATGTAAGTGGCTAAGAGGTTATTGATCCAAGTTGGGGAAAGGTGTTGAGACATCAGAGTCCGAATGTGCATAGGTTCCAAGTTTGCGTAATTAATGTTGATGGCGTTCTGGGATGGTGAAGGGGGGGATTGTGAGGGGGAGATATAAGGAAAACGGAGGTTGAAACATGAGGGGAAGTGGAGGGGCATTGTGCCTGGTAGACTTCTCTCCCCTCAGGACGGACCCCCCCTTCCATCGTCTCCAAAGCTCCTTAGACAAAGCTACCCACCAAATTACACACACACCCTCGCACACACGCAGGCACTCCGGTAGTTAGAGAAACACCCACAGGGCAACCGGAGGGTGAGAAGTGAGGGTTGGTGTGAGGGGAGGGGTAACAAGTAGTCGCCAAGATAAATCACCCAAGTAAACCGACTCCCAAGTATCTCGTCCTTCCTCTCACTCGCCCAAAGCTCCACCTCCACCTCCACCTCCACCCACCAGTAAACCGCGCAGTACAGAAACATTTGATCACGTTTGTATCAAGTTACCCTATTTGCACACTCAACCTTCCACCGCCCTCACAGGAAACCTTCTCACTAAACTTCTATCACACTTCGATCAACTTCTGGCGAAGCAAATTGCCACATCTACACATTATTTGAGACATCTAAATCGATGCAAATTAATACACATCGGTTTATTATTTTATCGAATTTTCAGGAAAAAAAGAAGCTATTGGAATGGACTCAAAATTATCAGCATGGACTTAAATTCGAATTTTGGTTTATTATTTTCAATAATGAATCTTTGGAATCGACCAAGAAAAAAAAAACTGTTTAACCCCCCCCCCCCCTCAGAATTTGTTGGTTTACGTTTCAAGGTACGTAGAATCCAAAAATGGAATAAAAATTTGGCCGTCCGTCCGCAGTCAGCATTGACCGATTTTGATGAAATTTGGTATGTATGCTCCATTTGGGGTCTAGTTGTGCCACGAAGATTTTGGTTAATGTAGGTCACTTCTAAGAGTTCAAAAATAAATTTTGAAATTTTGAAAACGCCCTAACTCAAAAAATTTTGATATAAAGGTATTGTTGTTCCTCCAATTTAAGATTCTATTGAATATTTAGAATTTTTTGAGACCACCCGGAGCTCTGTGAGACAAACCGTTCGCTCACTACGAGAATTTAAGATTTGGACGTACGATAAATCAGAAACACGAGTGTGAATCGCAAAAGAGGCCTAATCTCCGTTCAAATTATAGCCGACCGAAATGCGATCGATGTTTTTCTTCATGTTGGATGGTTGGTAGCTTTGTAGATGAGTGATTTATAGAGATAAATAATAAACCGTTGTGTAATAATTTGCAGCGTTTTTGGATTCTACGCACCTTGAAACGTAAACCAACAAATTTTGAGGAGGGGTTAAAAATTTGTTTTCCTGGTCGATTCCAATAGTTCATTATTGAAAATAATTAAACAAAAAATAAGGAGTTAAAACAAAATTGCTAACAGACACATTCTTCCTTAAATTAGCTGTGGAATCGACTCCCGATGGGTCACCCTGCGCTTTCAGTAATGTATCTTCAGTTATTACGTTCTCTTGACTCCGTTTTGGTTTATTATTTTAAATAATGAACCTTTGGAATCGACCAAGAAAAAAAAAAATTTTAACACCCCCTCAAAATTTGATGGTTTACGTTTCAAGGTACGTAGAATCCAAAAATCGAATAAAAATTTGGCCGTCCGTCCGCCGTACGCCGTACGCCGTACGCGGCACTTTTGCCACTTAGCATTGACCGATTTTGATGAAATTTGGTATGTAGGCTCCATTTGGGGTCTAGTTGTGCCCCGAAGCTTTTGGTTGATGTAGGTCACTCCTAAGGGTTCCAAAATCAATTTTGAAATTTTGAAAACGCCCTAACTCAAAAAATTTCGATATAAAGGTATTGTTTTTCCTTCAATTTAAGATTCTATGGAATTTTTAAAATTTTTTGAGACCACGCGGAGCTCTGTAGGACAAACCCTTCGCTCACTACGAAAATTTAAGGGTTTATATTGAAATATATATATATAAATCAAAACACGAGTGTGAATCGCAAAAGAGGCCTAATCTCCGTTCAAATTTTAGCTGACCAAAATGCGATCGATGGTTGGTGATTTTGATTTCTTTTTGATTTTTTAAAAAAAAATTTTTGATTTTTTTCGATTTTTTTTTTCCTCATATTGGATGGTTGGTGATTTTGTAGACGAGTAATCCATATGAAAAGAATAAACCGTTGTGTAATAATTTGCAGCGTTTTATTGTAATGAATTTCCACAACCTCGTCGCAAATGAATTAATTCGTACAAGTTTCATAAGTTTCACTCCATGATAATGTTTTTGGCGCTTTTCAAGGATTCGTAATTTCTTCGCTCGTACACTTAAACATCAAGCGGGTAAAGATCATGGCGAGGAGCTTTATGCTAATATCACCTTGAACGGACAGCCACTACGACGGTATTACGAAATTAAAATAACCATCAGCCTCGCGAATTATGGACTGTAAATCATCGTTTATGTGTACGAGCTCCTCCAACATTTGAAACATATTCCGCTCTCGACAACCTTCGACGGACAATGTCGAGTCGATTCTCACTTCATATTCACACTCCTAGAATATTTTCTTCACGTACTTCTTTCTTTTATTACAAGTAAGGTGAAATGTAACGTTTTAGGGTGACTGGAGAGTGCTTGGTCGATTCCATACATTCAGATAGTGCAGATATTCTGGTGAAATAATTGTTAAGTACACGCAGAGTGGACGAATAAAACTCTCTTGTGGCAACTGCCATAAACGTACAATCCTCCTGTTCTGATTAATTTTGAATTGATACACAATGGTTTGTTGTTTACTGTTATTAAGTAGTAAGTTCAATCATATCAGGATGAATTTTCGGCCAACTGCCATTCCTGAAGTTGTGGATTTCATCAGCTGTCTCCCAAAGAGAAGCTCGGAATAGGTTCTCATTATTTCGCTCATGGCTACTTATCGTCTCACCCGGTGGAGCAGGTTCACCAACTCTAAATTATCAGGCCTGTAATACTTACCACGAGTGGTCACCAATCCAGACCATTTCCCGAGCCAGATGGCTTCAACTTCGGCGATCTTTCATTAAACCTGCTAACGACTGTTGGAGCTGTATTTTTATGTATAGATCATCCATCTGCAACGAAAAAGGTTCTCCGTTGGTTAATACAGATAAATCTTGTTGGTCGTTAAATAACCTTTTCCCTCCTACACTTAAAATAAGCCTCTTTGAATTCATTCACTATCTTAAATTGATAGAAAAACACAAACGGTGGATACAGCTTACGTACAAGTACGCAACCACGAGAGACATTTTATGTCTTATGTGGTGAACGAGTGGTGAATGAGTGGTGAACGATTTTTGTGGGGTGGAAAATGAGGAAGTTAGTTTTCCCTAGGAACGATTGGTTGTACGTGAAAATCATCAGAAATTTCCGCGTAACGCTCCCCTCGTAACGCTCCCCTCATAACGCTCCCCGCGTGACGATCCCCGCGTGACGATTTTCCATTTATGTGCCATAGTAAAGACATAAAATGTCAAAACTATACCTGTATATCAAAAAAAAATTTTTGATGTGCGTTTTCAAAATTTCAAACATTATTTTTCAACCCTTAGAAGTGACCTACATCAACCAAAATCTTCGGGGATTCATCTACAATCCCCAGCAACGACTTGGTTGTAAGTGGAATCACCATTAAAAAACTAATGTAACGTAACCAATATTGTGACGCTTTTTCGTGAAGTTTTTTCCTTCAAGTGCCAAAGTAAAGACATAAAATTTCAAAACCCTCACACATCCACATGAAAATTCTTGTGAGATTGAGCTGAGAAACTGCAGGTAGGCGAGACGTAAATAATAAATAAATTAATACCCGATGCGATTAAAATCCGATTTTAGGCAATCTCGCATTATTAGCGGTGGGATCATTCAAATCAGTGTTGAAAGTTACGTAAAATTCCACCTCTAATATTCCTGGACCAGCCCGAGGCACGGCGGAATCACGTTTTCTTCGCATTCAAACGTATTTTTATCCCTTAATTGGAGGAGTAAAATTAAAATATTAATATACCATTGGGAATCTGAGATCTTAGCTCAGTTTTTGGAGTTGTGGCACTTGAGGAACCATGCGGAAGTAAACCCAAGCTACCATATGAAAAAAACTTTAGATTTTTTCAATTTGACATAAATTACTTCACAAATTGATTTTTAACCTTTCAGGACGCAAAAAATATTTGTTCTTACAACTAGAAAGAAGAAAAATCTAACTTACTTTCCAACAGAGTAATAAAATTGGGTGAATATAGCCATTTAAATGACTCAAGGTTGAAAACACACAAGAAATTTTAAAAGTAAAATAACTCGGATTTCTTGGAGTGAATAAAATTAATAGGACACTATTGCTTAGCCTTATTAGTTGTAGAATTGACTTATAATTCTTTGGGGTCCTTAACATGTGACACCTTGTATAGTACAATCAGTCACTTTACACCAATCACTTCAACAATATGACCATATTACAGTGAATAGGGAGCCTATTATCCCTCCTAACTTCGCAGACCTTTTCAGTACGATTCAGGAACATCCAAAATAATATTGTTTTTCGATTGCGTCCTTCAGAACGTTGTTGAGAGGACATCTACGAGGGTGGTTCAAATATAAACAGGCCTTTAGTTACTACAATTTTATTTTACATGGAAACCGAAGAAAGCCTTTAAGGATCACTCTCGCTTATAGTCCTCTTACTTGGTAATACACTTTTCCCAACGAATCGTGAGTTTTTAATTCCTTTTCATCCAGTCATCATCCAGTTGCGCAGGAATTACTGTACTTGGTGCCTGGTCGAAACGCTCTCCACCAAGTGCTTCTTTGAAGGGCCTAAACATGTGGTAATCGCATGGGTAATCTGGGATGTAAGGAGGATGTTCGGTCCGGTGAAATTCAGCAAATTTTTGGGTGGTTAAGGTGGCAGTGTGAGTGCAGTGTCATGCGAGAGCAGAACATCTCTGATCGGACTTTTGCGCCTTGTTGAGCGATGTGTCAAGATGGCTGCAGTAGTACTCAGCATTTATATACGGTCATGGAGAAAATCTATCAACAAGATCCCTTCTGAGACGAAAAAAAAAAGTTGTCATCACATTTCAAGTAGACAAGCTGGTTATGGCCTTTGATGGCTCAGCCTCCCCCTTCTTCCTCCACTCCATAGGTCTTGACTCGTGTGTGTAGTGGTGAACCCAAGTCTCTATTCGTTTAAAAAGTCTCTCCTTTAACTTCAAAAAGGGCAAGAAGTCATTTCATCAAAGAAGCATTTGGCGGAGAGCGTTTCGGGAACAATCAGCGGGTTCAGAAGTTCGTGCGCAAATGACACGTCCGAAATCATTCTTCGAAAAAGGAATTAAAAAATTACGATTCGTTGGGAAAAGTGTATTACCAAGCAAGGGGACTATTTAAGCAAGAGTGATCCTAGAGGTTTTTATTGGTTTCCATGTAAAATAGGATTGAAGTAACTAAAGGCATGTTTATATTCGAACTACCCTCGTATGCAACTGTGCAGCACAGACTGCACTTCGAGGGGTTTTCTCGAGGTGTAGGTGGACACTGATGGTGGGGATCCGCCCTTCAGGCACCGGTGAGGAAATCGCCGACCAGAGGGACCTTTCAGGTCGGGTGAGCGGGTTGATGGTTTCGCCCTCCTCACATTTATCTCCAGACGAAACTACGACTAGACCTGACGAGGAGGCCGCTTAACCCTTTAGTCAGGGGGTCATCTCATCTGCCACGACGCGATACTCTACGTCCACGTCCATTGTCATCCCGACCACGTCCGGTCGTGTTCCACCGCAATACCTCAAATCGCAGCACACCCCCTCTCGCCAACACTCCGGGGTCTCCAGGCTCTGGTGCAATACCTGCAACGGAGTTGAGGTAGAATAGCTTTAGTTTGTTGGAATAGAGGTACAACATTATTAAATGAGATGATATTTAATCTTATTCAAGAACAGGAAATCTAGAAAGCCTAGCTTGGAAAATACTGTGAAATATCAAGGCTAAATACAATTCGATCTGACTGAAAACTGCAAAATCGCTCCATCGAACAGCTGCAGGATCGCTGGTATACAAATTCAATTCGTGTGGGTCAATTCTCACGTAGGACTATCATATAACGAACGAGCAGATCAGGCAGCTAAATACGCTGCTCATGAGGTAGAAACAATGACCCCGAACCATCCAAAAGAAGAATACTACACTTCATCCAAAAGTAACATTCGTGCAAGTTGGCAGCATTTTTTTGAGCAAGGGTCTAAAGGAAAATCTTATGAGAATATAAATCCTAAAATTAATTCTATACCAAGGTTCAAAAACTTGAACGAGCTTAATAGAAATATCAGAAACCTATGCAGACTCATAGCCAACCATGGAATATGACCGAATCGCCCGGAAAGAGGACGATTCTTGTGATTGCGGTCACCCATCTGGTGATCGTGAGCACTTGGTGATTATTTGTTCAATTCATAATAACTTAAGAGAAAATATGACAAATAGAATTCATGAAAATTAAAGAAGAAAATCCATTCAACTATCAGACTTTGCTGAATAGAGAGAATTGTAAAACATGGGATGAAATTTGTACATTACATTTTTTTTAATGAGACCGGACAGCAAAATTAATTCCCCAACTTAATTTACTCAATATTGGTAAGTTGTCATATTGTTTTATCGTATGTTATTTTAATAATAGGAAATTGTGTATTAAAATAATCGAATAGGAAGCCATTTAGTTCACCATTATTTTAGTGTAATAACGATTTGAGTATAAATTTTGAATATCCTTGTACCTACTATGCATGGCTTGAATAAACAATGCCCAAAAAAACTGAAAACTTGCACTTTTTGGTTTATTATTATCAATAATGAACCCCTGAAATCGACCAAGGAAAAAACTTAATTTGGAAATTTGATAAATTGAATAGAATTGGCAAGGTTTTAGGGTATTTTTGAAAGAATAGAGTTTGTTCCAGAAAGGCACAAGGCCCAAGATCTTCCACCCAACTGGAGTGAAGCGTTATGAGCTATCGGTATTTTTATAGGGGTCCTACAAATCATCACTGGGGAAAACTCCAGGAGGTCAGGTAGTTTCAAGGGGGTGAAGACCTAGGGTTGGTGAAAGGTGTCGATCATTATGGGTAAATTTTAGAAAATAAATGTGGCTCCCTACGAACTTCATTCCTCACCCTCAACAAAAACGCTGCAAATTATTACACAATGGTTTATTATTTTTCCATATTGATCACTCGTCTGCAAAGCCACCAACCATCCAACATGAAGAAAAACATCGATCGCATTTCGGTCAACTAAAATTTGAACGGAGATTAGGCCACTTTTGCGATTCACACTCGTGTTTCTGATTTATCGTACGTGCAACCCTTAAATTCTCGTAGGAAGCGAACGGTTTGTCTGACAGAGCTCCGCGTGGTCTCAAAAAATTCTAAAAATTCTATAGAATCTTAAATTGAAGGAAAAACAATACCTTTATATCAAAATTTTTTGAGTTAGGGCGTTTTCAAAATTTCAAAATTGATTTTTGAACCCTTAGAAGTGACCTACATTAACCAAAATCTTCGGGGCACAACTAGACCCCAAATGGATCCTACATACCAAATTTCATCATAATCGGTCAATGCTAAGTGGCAAAAGCGCCGCGTACCGCGTACGGCGGACGGACGGCCAAATTTTTATTCGATTTTTGGATTCTACGTACCTTGAAAAGTAAACCATTAAATTTTGAGGGGGTGTTAAAAAAATGTTTTTCTTGGTCGATTCCAAAGGTTTATTATTGAGAATAATAAACCAAAATGCAGCTAAATCCACCAAGAGTTCATTTCTTGGTTTCACAGTGTCCAGTATCGAGAGTTTTACCGTATTCTGGCGTGGAGAGTGGAAACCCGCGAACTAGTTGCTTTGAAATATTCAAGGTTTTCCGAAGGGAGTGCGGAAGGGCAGACGTCGTGAAAGGGGTGAAGGAGGGGGGCTATGATGAAGACTCAGAAGCACTCATTATGACGTTACATTATTCAGACGCTCAAACCTGCACCTCCGACGATGATTAGCGGTGGCGCCCTTCATTAGCGCCACTGGAACCACTTCCTCCCCCCGCTCAATATAATAGCAGACTGGGTCATTTATAATAAATGAATTTTCAAGAAGCTGCTCATTCCTAGAAATGTTACTCGGAAGATCTCTATTGTAACTATTGACATTCTATTTCAATTCGTTAATCATTACCTCATGAGTCTTTCACAAAATTTTTGGGCCTCCGCAAGATCGATGAATGCTGTTCATTACGTAAGTGAATAGATTTTGGAACTCTACTCTAAGAGATGCGTGGTTTGATACATCATACTGAAACCTCCCCTCCCCCTCCTCCTCCTTCGGAGACAACAAGGAATTAGCACTGGCCACGGTGGTATTTAAAATTTTAAAATTCGAAACCCCTTCATACCTCTTTGAAAAATTTAAAATGATGGATTCGGTACATTCAAGAGACACACGTAACGCAAGTAGAATGCTTCAAATACCAAAACATAAGACTACATTATTTAATAAATCGTTTATAGTTCAAGGTACACGCATTTACATTGAATGCATAGAACTATTCGACTTTAGTAAATCGGTGAGAAATTTTAAAGAAGAATTTAAGACAAAATTGCTAAGAAGACATACATTGATTTGATTTGTTTTTGTTGTTATCATTTTGATTAAGGATGTGTGAAGTGATGGACTTGGAATTTATATGAAGTGAAGAATTATGTTATAGAATGATAATATTATAGAAAAATGAAGGGATACAAAACAAATTAATATTGTGAACAGATATATACTTACATGTTATTAATCGGTTGATTTTAGAGAGGAATTTGTAAATTATTTGTAGCCAGGGAAGGAGTAAGAGAGGGCCTCAAGGCCCTATCCTATCCCTGGTAGTAAAATAAAAAATTTAATCAATCAATCAATCAATCCTCACACCCCAAAATAACATAATAGTGTTTCGTGATGACATAATATGGATCACAAGGCATAATGACCGAGGTTTCTGTAACAGAAATGAAGATCCCAAATTCAGTTTTTGGTAATAGGCACAATTCGGGAAATTTCAACTTTCTACCTGTTGAGCTGATTCTATTCACAAATCAATGTGCTTGCGATCTACAGACGTTTAAAAGTCACTGATTTTCAGTTTTTGACCAAATTGAAAAACATAGTCGATTTTCGACCTCATTTTCTGACCAAATTATTAAGTTATGGCGATCGTTCGATACAAGATTTAATCCCCTACTACCAAGCATTCAGTAAATGTTTTTGCGCGATGTGCCGTTTCCGAGAGGCGGAAAAACCAAAAACAGTACCGAAATTTCGGGGTTTTTCGGCTACTAAAAGTTCTTCTCACGGATTTCAAGATTGCAAACATGGATTTATAAAGTCCACACCATCTCTGAACCCATGAAAAACGGAAATCATTACCCCAAATGTTCTCGAACACGACCCCTCTGATCTTCCAAATATTATTAATCATTGTTTTGAAAGATCTTACTATAAACCTAATTGTTATGACTTAGACTATAATTTATTGTTGTTATTATACTGTAATGTATGGCAACCCCATTTATGGGCAGTTCGCTGATTTTACTGTAATAAAGTGGTTGTTCTCTCGGGACTACTCCTAGTAGTGCTGCAATCGTGTGATTTGAACAATTGGATTTGAATGGGAAGATGGATTCATCTATCAATGTTTACTGTGTTGTAATAATTCTAATCATATTGTTGGCCATTTTTTCCTCTTCTTGTTCAGCCTATTCAACAAATCTTCATACTTTATGTGTAAATCAGAATGACTTATTTTTCCTCGTAACTTGGATCATCCTGTTCCATAGAGACCATTCTGTAACTTAATGTATCGTTGATATAACTTCAACAGAAGCGCTAATAGATTATCATTGTGTATGAAAGTACCAACCTAATACATTATGTATGTTTCATTATCACGAGTTGAACAACCTGATTAAAGGCAAACCGCCATCTTTCCAATGTTCTTGATCAAACGATTAATTTCGTACCCTACTCTTAATGTTAAATAATCGTCAAACATCTTACACATTCAAAAGAAATGGAAAAATTATCTGTTGGAAGATTTCAATATTTTTATTGTTGAACTTTTAAATTATCACCTCCTTGTAGTGCTGGAATCAAGAGGTGTTTATGTCTTATTTAAATTGAGAAATCTAATCAATTATCAAAATTATCGACTTCCAAAGTTAAATCGTTCCTTCTTATTTATATTCCACCCATTCAAATATTTATAATTTCTTTCTCGTTGATATCAATTTGCGACCCAACATCAGTATAGATAAATACAGTATTATTTATGGTATATCATACAGACTCGACTCGCCAAAGTTCAGGAATTGATTTTACAAGTTATTTCCATGAAAAAAATGTCCCAACAATTTTGTTTTAACACCTTGTATTTCCATTTTTTTCAAATTTCAAGATTTTTTTCATGTATCTGTTTTGAATTATTTGAAGTTTTGTCCTAAGATATTGAGATGGAGTGCAGTTCGTAGACCTCTTACGAACTGGGTCGAACACCTTGAGGGGCTCTACAGGAACGAGAAGTTTCGTGTTTGAGAGCACCTCGTCTCAACACTTCATATCGAAAGGAATAAAGTGTTGTCCAGGGTGGTTCCTCAGGGTTGGTTCTCGTAGATGATTAAGTAAGGATCCGAGAAAAGCGCGTTATTTTGAAGCTTTTAGAGAAGAAGATACAGCCATCCAAACTCCCATTACTGCAAACCCATTAACAACTGTAATAGAATTGCACCTACGAGTATTAGAACACTACCTACTAGTTAAAAAACGCTGCAAATCATTGCTCAAAGGTTTATTATTTTCTGTATAGATCATCCTTCTGTATAGATCACTGGTTCTCCATCAATAGCACCTACCACCATCTGTATTCTCCCTTGACCTTCCCTCTCAAATTTCAGCTCCTGCGTTCAATAGGATTGAAAATGGCTTCGGAGCTCACTCAGCTGATCAGTGATCAGAAGAGTGAAGAAGATCTCCTCGAATGCTGGAGACGCCTGGAAGAGCACTTCCATTCAATAGGATTGAAAATGGCTTTGGAGCTCACTCAGCTGATCAGTGATGTGAGGAGTGAAGAAGATATCCTCGAATGCTGGAGACGCCTGGAAGAGCACTTCCATTCAATAGCATTGAAAATGGCTTCGGAGCTCACTCAGCTGATCAGTGATCTGATCAGTGAGCAATGATTTGCAGCGTTTTTTACCTACAAACATTGTTTTTACCTACCAATTTTTTTTTACCTACCAACTATTGGTAGGTACTACCTACCACACTATAATGGCTTCACACCTTCACAATCAAGTTTATTAGAAAGAACTAAACGCTTCACACTCGATTCGAAAAATAGAAAGCTTGATATGGAAATTTGATTACTGTTTACGCAGAAGGCAAAACTGTATACAAATCGAAGAAATGAACAGCGATCGCATTTTAGTCAGATAAAATTTGAACGGCGATTAGACCTCTTTTGCGATTCACACTCATGATTCTGTTTTATCGAAGGAAAACCTTCAAATACTCGTAGGGACCGAACGGTTTGTCCTACAGAGCTCCGGGTGGTCTCAAAAATTTTTAAAAATTCTGTACTATTTAAAATTGGTGAAAAAACGATACCTTTATTTCGAAAGTTTTCGAGCTAGGGCACTCTTGAAAATTTCAACCCTTAATTTTCACCCCTTAGAAGTGACCTACATCAACCAAAAGCTTCGCGGCACAACTAGACCCCAAATGGAGCCCATATACCAAATTTGAACCAAATCGGTCCAGTGTTGCTAAGAAAAGTGCCGCGTACGGCGGACGGCGGACGGCGTACGGCGTACGGCGTACGGCGGACGGACGGAAATTTTTTTATTCGATTTTCGGATTCTACGTACCTTGAAACGTAAAACATCAAATTTTGAGGGGGGGTTAAAATTTTTTTTTTCTTGCTCGATTCCAAAGGCTTATTATTGAAAATAATAAACCAAAAGTA